>JAOWBL010000002.1:14574813-14600277 GCA_028564865.1 Zenarchopterus dispar
CCCGTCCAGCCCCCGCGGATGCCAGGAAGCATGGTCGAAGGCCCCCCACCCCACGGGCGACGGAGAGGGGGAAAAAGTTGCAGGAATCCGGGTGGCACCAGACGGCAGGACCATCCCATCCCGTTCATTTTTCTTCCTGTCTGTGTTTTACAGCTGGATTATTTTACCGATCACGTTTTTGTCATTTCTCTCCCTTTGTTTTTTTTTTTTTTAAACTACAAAATGCTAATTTCTGAAGCTATGTTTACATTAATCTGTTTTTGTGTTAAAATTCAAAACCTATCTTATGGTTACACTTGGCATCCACACTATTGGCAAAGTTTGCCCTCAAAAATGGAAAAGTTTTGATCCACCGCAGACACTGTATAAGTTTGTAAGTGTTGTAGGTTAATATGAATGAACAGGGGCTTATTTCAGAAAGAGTTTCAACAAAATCTGAGTTAAAATACTTCAGAGTCCCTGCTCAAACCCTGCTATGAGTTCAGATCAGGGGTTTAGAGTTCGTTGAATCAACTCAGATTGTTGAGAGCATATATAAGAGACCCTCAAAACCTTGATTCGCCATGGCAACATCAGCTAAGCGGAGGAGATTCTTTTACTTTTCTCTTTTTTTATTCAGAGCTATTAATACAACCATATAGTGAATTTGAGCACATTTTTGAATGGAAAAGTAGTCATGTGGCTGCAGTGGTGAGGGAAAGAGAGTTGGTGTAATATAAACTGCAGGGTGAATTACTGCATAATATAAATATATAATGATTACTATAATATGGCATGAGTGACAAGTGGTGGAGTGTTGGTATTTTGTAGTTAAGATTCATTTTAATGCAGATGCAACCCTGCTAGTGGAAAAGATGAAGTATAAATACATCATACAGACAGTCTCATGGTTGACACTTGTTTTAAACACATTTTGCCCTTTGTCTTGACTGTTAGGGGTTTGTGGCCAAGAAACACTAGTAGGCTAAAGAAAAAAAAAAAAAGAACATTCGGCAGCCAGAACCAGTTTTGTTATCTTTGTAACATATTTGTTACCCCTGTTGTTACATAAAAAAATCTCCAGTAGTGAAGAAAAAAAGACAGGAAAAAAAAAGGAACAGAAAGGAAGCCTATGTGTAGGTCATGTGACCTACACAAAAAACCTGAGCATGCAGCTCAGGACATGCCATCGTTCACAGATGTCTCTAAAATGTGTGTTGTAAGATAAGATTGATTCCCTAATGAAATTAAAACTTTTTTGTTATGGAGAGAGAAGGGGGCAGATAGGAGCTTGGGCTTCGTGCAGCAAAACCTCCTTTCACTCACATTATGATCACAGGGCAAGTGACCATGGTAACAGATTATAACAGAGTATAACTTACCTCAGTTTCTGAAGCAGGCTTGATTTAACCCTTTCTCTCAGATTTAACTTATCTTGCTGAAACAGAAAATCCTGAGTTCCCCTCATTTCAGGTTCAACATTCTCCATTTTTGCACACATTTGCTTTCTGAAAGAGGTTCCTGAACTGAAAGTGTTAGTGAATGACAACGTTGCGGGGCTGAGTCGGTTCACTATTTTGGCTCTTCGGGGTTACTGTGTTTGCTTCGCTGATCTTCCTCGTCTATATTAATGTGACGGCCATTGGAAGATAACACACAGGTTTGTCCGGACAACACTGTCATCAACAAAGTGGAGACGCATTGCTGGCCCTTTTTTTTTTTTATCCAAAGCCTGCATTTATTGACATTGCAACAGGACAAAAAAGTTATTTGAGTAATATACAACAAAAGCTATTTAGGTTTCAGGCTGTTTTGACTTGATGTGCACGCCTGCAGGGCGTGTATGAGCATGTGAGGCTCATGCTCATACATGCGTCTCACATGTATGAGCATGCGTGGTACATGTGAGACAGAGAAGGTTTCCAACAGGGAGTTGAAGTGCACATGTGGATGCAGATCCATTTCAGGTCAAAACTCTGCTTTCAAACAATAACAGACTAGTGTGGATGAAGCCTGACTCTCTCTTTTCCCTTCCATGCTCAGTTTTTCTCCCTCAGTGTAATGCTAGGACTCGCTGCTTTTAGGTGCAGCGTTTTAAGCCTGTTGAATAAATTCTTTTGCTTTTTCACGCCCCACTGCCTGTCGCCCACATTTACATCTGTGTGGAAAACAAAACCATTAGATGTTGCGTATTTTATTTTACACTGTGTGTAATTATTTTGTTAAAACTGAGATGAGTAGGGACATGCCAGAAGCCAGTTGACACATCGCTAAAACCCTTTTGGCAACTGTGCACCTTCATGGTACAGTACAGTTTATTCAATACATGTGTGCTATGCTCAAAGTCCTTTTTTGGGTCAGATAAGAATGTGGAATGTTAAGTCTCCAAACACAGGTGCTTCTTATGAAACAGGAGAGATGGTTTATATTGCTGCTACATTGGCACACGATATGTGCACATAACACATCGACTGTAAGCTGGTCAAATTTGATTTAGGTTTTCAAGATTTAACAGCTTAAAAGATATTGTGGTTTCTGAGGCAAAAAAAAATATCTTATCGCTTTGTTTCATCTCTGCAGAGCAACTATTCACATGGATATTAAATTCAGCAAATTTAGAAAAATGAGGCATAATCCTTTGTCAGAACACATTCTCACAGCTGCAAACGAGGTAGGAATTCTGTAAAAACAGGATAGGAGATGAAACCGAAGGGTTTTGCATGTTAGATTTGAACTGATAAGAAGTTGGACAGCGATCACTGGTCGCTTGGTGGAACTGTGTGACTGGGATTGTCCTCAGTTCACGGATGGAATGGGCCAAGATGTCTCCGTCCATGGGCTGGGGGGAATGTGAACGTCTGCCTCCACACCCACAGGCTGACCACAGGGGCGCTCGGAGAGGCTGGGAATGTTGGGCCAAGACAAACGGGACGCCTATAGGAGGCCCTGCCCCTGGCCTTTGCAACAACACGGCTCTCTGAGCCGCTCTAGCCTCCTCACTTCCACAGCGCTCACTGTTATTCTAGGCTGGGAGACCCTCCCACACGAGAGGCCAGAAACACAGGGAGACGTCTGCCAAACAGGGCTGTGGACAAAAAGAGATAATTGAGTTTGTTCCCTTTTAAATATAAAAGCAGTCATGAAAGAAGCAGATGTTTTAAAAAATATGAAAGGAAAAAGTGAATTCACAAATATTGCTGTTATTTAGGGCTGAGAGACCCTCCTCCACGAGAGATCAGAAACACAAGGAGACAAATGCCAGAGAGGACAGTGGACATGAAGAGGTAACGGAGTTTGGACATTTTTAAATGTGAAATGAGCAGAATGAATCAAAGAGAGTCAGGAGACAAAGAGGTTTTAAAAATATGAAAAAAGGACAAATATTTACTTCTGTCAAATGGGTGAAACTAACTCTCTGGTGATGTCTGGAACAAGTACAAGTCACGACCCAATAATTAACACTTTAATGGAAGGGAGCAGATGACCAGCATGCTGTACTCACACACCTCTCGCTGCCACAAATCCTATTTACTCCAATGTATTTACAGACTGGATTTCCAGCTGACAGCTAATATAATCACAGAAACGAGGGGGGAGGGGTCTAGATGAGAACCGGCACCCATGTTCACTTCACATCCCTCATATTAGCAAAGCTGTGCTGGTGGAAAAAGTGTGAAAGAGGTGAGAGACGTAAAAAACCATAACAAATCAAACGTACAAAGAGTTGATTCTGCGCTCGGAGGAGGGAGCTTTTTTTTTTTCTGGGTGGGGAGCTCTGCTGCACACAGAGAGGGCCTGTGGGCCAGTTCAGAGATCAGCGCTGATGGAGGGTCAGAGGTTGGCAAGGAGCGTCGTTTAAGTTTCTGAATCGACTGGACAATGACAGCTCTTATCAGAACTAGAGACATTCCTTGGATACTACGGTTATCTTTTAGCGGTGCGGGGCCGGACAGATGTGTTTCCATGCTCCTCTCGATTCCAGCTGTCAGCCCAGTTATGAAGATGCAGCTGGAAGATTGAAGCATGCTTGTTGTGGAAATGCCCCTACCAACAAACAAGCACAATTTTCCACACATTCCTGCAGAAAGGCGGACCAGAAACGAGGCCACGTGCGACAATTTGCCTGCTTTGGCTGAACACACAGAGAGCCACTGGTGTGCTGTTTCACTATCTGTCTGAGCCCTTTTTAGTGGTTAGCCTGCGGTTTCCTCCAGCAGCTCCGAGTCTATTGACAACACAACTCCTGCGATGTTCGCTGCGACGCAGAGCTACTTTTAAGGACGGGCTGGAAAAACCGGGCCAGGGGTGGGTGGGGGTGGGACAGAGGGAGAATTTAAGATCCAGGTAAGAGTCGAGGGTTAAAGTGAAATGCAAACCACCCAAGCCCTCGACCAAACTTTTAAGACATTCCCACAAAATGGCTTCTGTGTGCCACTGCGAGCAGCAGAGCAGCGGGCCTTGAGAATGGTCCCGCTGTGTACTGAGTGTTTGTGGACTGTGGCGGAGTTGATGGACACGACCCAGGAACGAGCCTGGAATCAATTTACTGCGTCCAAAAAGTGCCTGTGGATGTAAATAAAGCTCTTGAGCAAACAAACGCTTTTCCAAGAAGCACACTCACAAACACAGAAAAATGCATGGGCCTAGAAAGTGAACCGAATGCCAGAGAGCCCCTCATGTAGATGCCGAGAACTCAGCCAGCTCTGTGCCGCTCGTCTCCACTGAAATCAAAAACCAGGACTCTTCTTCCCGCCTTCTGGCTAATCTGAAGGGTATTACCCAATCTGGTCTGATTTTAAAAAGCTCCAGACTAGAAGCTCAAGAAGAGGATAGTTTTATTCCCCTGTTGCTCTTTCCCATCTCCGTCCACTGACAGCCCACTCAGGCTCAGAGTTGGGGACACACGGGGCTTTGAGGCCTGAACCCGGCGAGAACAAGGTGAGACACTGCAGTTCTTACTAGCCAAGCCTGTTTACACAGATGGTGGCAAGGTACATTATGTTTGAGGGGTGGGAAGAAGGTGGGGAGGGAGGAGGACTGGCTGAATCTGCAGCAGCTGTTTATAAGCTCAAAGAGGGGTGGTCTCAGAGCACACTGGGTCAGAACTTTTGCAGGCATTACGAGCCTCTCCAGCATCACTCCCCCTTTCATCACGGCTGCTACTCCGCAGATTTCCCATTTTCAGCAAACTCCGACTCCATCAGAAATATTCTGCAGACATTCTGGAAACAGTTATCTTATGAATTCATCATGAATCATCTGAAACACAAACAGATTTGACTTGGCTCAAGAATGATGATTTGGCCCGGGTCAGCCAAGGATGAAAGCCGCAAACACTTTATCCACGACTCCTTTTGGAAGATCTTGATTTGCAGTTACTCTCTAGATCATCTTACGCCGAACAACAACATCTGCTCTATTATTTGTATCTCTGCTTTTTCTCGGAGAAAAATAAATTATTACTGTGTTGTTTCACAGCCTAAAGAATCTCAACCAAAGAATTTCAGCCTTGGAAGTATGTGAAAGAGGTTTGATTGTTTACTAATGTTTCTCGTTGGTAACGTCAGTGGTCATAAATTAACAACAAGACCGACCCAGCGCAGAGCTGAACTTTTCCTGCTGGCGGTGTTCCTGCGTGTGTGCAGTGATTTCCACAACTGAATTATGGCTGTTTTTAATGTAGTTAAGCCCGAGGGGCCTGAAGATCAGGGTCATTTAAATTTGATTTTGAGCATTGTCCCTTAGTTTAATTCTACTGACCTGTAACCAGTTAGCTTAATTTGCTGTGAGATGTTCCACCAAGTATTTTGTAAGCATTATATTACTTTTTAAATCTTTACTTGATCCTGTTCCATCTTTCTTTCTGAAAAAAAAAAAGCAACTCGTATATAATTTAAAGCAGGCACACATTTTTCAAGACACTAAAATTTCTCACTTTATGTAACCCCAAATGGTTAAAGTTAGGAATATATGGTGGAAAAGAAAAGATTTAACTTGATAATTTCCACTCATTACTGCAGCGCATTTTTAAAACACACTTCATGTAATATTGCTCGGCGAAGCTTTGTCATGCAATTTCTTTACAAAACACTTAAAATGCATTCTACCATAGAGAATACCATGTAATGAAGGATTTGACGAGTAAATCTTTCATTTAATCTTTGGTAGGGAATGCTGCAGTAAGGGGCCAACTCTTCACACATTCTCTGCTGGGGGCCGGTCAGGACTGCAGGCAGGTCACACCACTGCCTGCCCTCTTCTTCAGTCGTACGCGATGCTGCTTCGTTTTACGGATAATTACATGGATGTTCCTGGAAAAGGTCAACGTCATTTTCTGTTAGTGAATGAAGAAGCTGTTGCTGATAACAGTCTTGTTGATCATTTTGTCTTTAATGGGGGGCAAACAAAATCTATCTCTTCAAGTAAGTAAATAAATAAACTCGTCTTTCCAATATCATGAGGTTTTGTGATATTATTAACCGCAGAGGGATAAATATGAACGTCCCTTCAAATCTTTCTGTGAAATATATTGTTTGCCATGCCCATAGACAGCAATGGATGTATATTCATAAATGAGGCTAAGTCAATGAGATGAAGCATGGGTTATTTTTAATTCATGCAGTCTACAATGAAATAAAAGTCCAAGAAAATTTAGAAATGACTTTGTTAAAAAAAAAAAAATAGTTTGGTGAATCTTTTACTTTGCTTCTTTGCTTTTCTGTCAGCTGAGTCATGTTTGGTCGCTGATTAAATTGTGGTAGACTGGTCTCAAACTGATACTTTCAGTGGGTCTGCATGTGTTTGCGTCTCTGTATCTTTTGTCTCTGCTTGCTGTTGAAAACCACGCAAGGCTCAGGCCATGTGGGCACCCAGATTCTCCCTCCACCCAGACACCTGCACTCCTCCGCTCACATGTGCATTGTGTGAGCCCTTCTCCCTCTGTCTGGCCCTAACCTGTGGCACGCAGTGCTTTTTATCTGGCGGCCACATGTCAGGAACCCTCCCTTTGCAAAGACCTTCATGAAGGCAGCAGGTCTGATAATCAGGCTGATGAAAATACACGGAGCTGGAACGGGGAGGAAGCAGCATACACAGGGGATGTGTCAAGCGCTTGCTAATATCAACAGTGTCTGGATTAGAGCTGATTGATGAAGACGTGGCGAAGCCCGGTGCAGGACTGGCGCCGTGTGACTCACCTATCAGGTGCAGGGGGGTCAGGGGTGACAGCTGCAGCTAATTAACATACCAGGTTCTCATATTGGCAGCATGTACGCCTGTTAATTCCACCCACATACAGGGTAAAGAATGTTTAGGTTTCCCAGTGTATCGGCCTGTAGCGTTATCAAAGGTGTTTTTGTCTCTTTGTGTTCTATCCCCGCATTCTTTCATCACCTTCCTCTTTTCTTTTGCTCCTTTGTTCCAGGCAAATATTTGGAGTGGGGCTGAAAGGTGAGGCCGGCCCTGCCTCTCGTCCTAAGCTGCGTGTTTCACATTATAGGAATATTTCCTCCTTGTATTTTTCTAACCCCTGGAGCTGATAAAAGTGCTAGAAAGCTCCCAAAAGAAGCTCTCCTTTGAGGTGCTCGGCGTGGCTGAATGTGTGAGCACAGAAACACAACAAGAGATCTATTCTCTGAGCTCTCGCTGAGCGTGGCGAGATGTAGCAAAAGCTCGATGAGCTCAAGAAGGAAACACGTGAGACGGTCCTCTGGGCTGCTAAGTTCAATGACTCTTATTGTACACATCCTTGTTATGTTAGTTTGCTCCCCTAAGATGCTCATGAGATTCTTTTTTTCCGTGCACACACTGCGCGACATCCTCTTTTAATCAGTGTTCCTTTTACCACGGGATGTTCCTTTCGTTCCTCTCCATCTGCCAGACTCCGTATCAAGACAGCCAAATTCCAGTTAAAGTTGTCTTTATTTACTGAGCATCAACAAAAACAAAAGAGCCGTTGGAAGTGGTCGGTCGACTCTTTGTTGCAGAAAAATATACTTCATCACCTTTAAGAACCATCACCCTTCTGGGTTGTTCTCTGAAGCTGCAGAGACGGAGAGGTGTGCATGAAGGCACGGAGATACAGGTGAGCCCTCATCTTGAGCAAAACACAAGTTATCTAGAATTAATGGATTAACAAAAATACAGACACAAGCAAACCCACACATTACTCTATTACTGCTTTCAGACACAAATCCTGTTTATCTGCAACGCAGTGGAAGACAGAAAATGTGACGCTTCAGTCACACCTTTGAAAACCATTAAAAATAACGTCCAGATTGCACATATCAAGTTACACCCAGCTCTCTCGCCCACTGCCACTTCTGTGACAGTGATCATTGATTTAGAAGCGATTCCCGTTTATTAATCACTCGTGATTTGCTTCAGTAAATTTCATGCAGCGTTACCACAGCTTTGTCAAAGGTCGCTGCTTCCCGGACGTGGTCACGGCTGTGATGCTCTTATCTGTCACTTACACGTCACACAGCCAGTGTCATCATTTATGCTGCCACAGAATCTGGTCATGACGCACCCAACGCGGGTCTTTGTTCCAGAGGATTTATAGACTTAGTGGACTAATGTAAGCCAGTGAAACTGCTGACTTTATGACTGCATGGGTTGCTTGAAACAGTAAGTACACAGCGCAGGAAGTGACAAGTCATAAAACCACCTGACCATCTTCACTTTCTCACCATGTGCTTTTCTTAACCACATGATATGGATGAAATTGCAATTTATTCCGGCTCATTTGATGGTAGAAGACAAAGTCTATACAGCCAAAACAAAAACACAGGTCAGCAGACCTAGCACTCTTTAAATGGATTATTTAACTCATGCTGTAGCCTGCTGTAGTTAGATGGTGTAACTATAACTACGGGGTAAAGACAGGTCAGTGACTTTGGCGTAAAAGCTGTTTCCAACTCAGCGTCTGGTTGTAGGTCTGGTGAGCTGGGTGGAGCATGAGGTCGGGAGGTGGGGAGTGGGGATCCCGGTCCTGGAATAGCTCTCCCGGCTTGGAATGCTCTGGAGAATGTGTGACATGGACTCTGATTGGTCTGGAGAGGCAGCGTGCAGATGTATGTGTGCGTGGTGGGTGAGCGGTATTAGTTATCCGAAGGTTATGGAATCTGTGTTGAGAATGGGCTCGGAGGGATCAATCATTACGCCCGTTGGGGAACATCCTCTGTGCGGTGGGCAGGCTGACAGCTCGGCTGTGCCGGGGTCTCGGCTCCGCGTCTGTCCTGTCTGCACCTTGTTGTTGTGGCTTCTGTCACCTTTCCACACTTCTTGTGTGTGCCTGTGTGCGTGTGTGAGCAACATCACCAATCTGCTCCAGGTTTTGTGAAACAGGATCTGCCTCGTCCATCTAAGAGGAGAGGAGCACAGACGGGCAGCCCATTTGGCCACATGCTCTGTCGGGTGACCTTTGAGCTCGAGCCCTCTGTTTGACCAAAAGGGGCCGAGCGGCCATGCTAAGTCAGCGTTTCGCTGGGTCATCACAGGCTATCAGCAGCTATCTGACTGTTTGCCAGTGAGCAGGGGCTCTTCAAGGTCTACAAACATCAATATCTTATGTACAAACAGACACAAATGTGCCTTCAGAATCGGACGCACACATTCACACTCGCATACATACTGAATGCAACAAACATCTGATTCATGATTCTCGGAACAAAATTCAAGAGGCGAGCTTTCAGCAGCTAGTAAGTCAGAGGTGAGAGTGTAATGACTCGGCTTTGAGGCCGACAGCAGCGTGCAGGAGAGGCCACCGGACTCTCACGGCCCAGCCTGCTGGAAAGGATGGCCCTGCTGGATTTGTGTGTGAACCCCAAGTTCCTGCGCTCACTCCCTGCCCAGCAAACCCAAATCCCTGCCACAACATCCCCGACAGAAGGACTACTCCCAGCGCTGTGTTTGCTCAGCTGTGCTGGCTTTCTAGCAGCGCATCGGACCCTCTTGTTCCTACTGCCTCGCTGTTTTCTCCCTCTTCTTCCCTTTGGTTTCTTTTCTTCCAACTGTTTGTAGCTTTTTTTGATCTTTGTTTGGCTTTCGCAATGTACGTCTAACGTTTTTCACGGGCTTGACGCCAGGAAGGTCACGAGGTTGGGGTGAGACGGCTACCTGCGGAAGTCTCACCTCTCCTGCTGCATAGTGTCACTGTGGTGTCAACATGTACAGTAGTCTTGTAAACACCTCTTCGCTGTGCCCGCTGCCTGGGTTTGGTCGGTGATCTCCTAGACTCTCAGCAGAAGAGGCCAAATTCATTCATCCGCTTGCTGGTACTTGAGTAAATGACTCTAATTTAGTTATCAGGCCTCAATGTAAACAGCTTAATAGCTTAGGCCCCAAATTCCTTCACTGATAGACTCATAAATCCAATTTAAGGTAATTTCAATTTACCAGTGCAAAGTCAAAGAAGCTGCCAGCTTAGGTTCATTTTCGACAGGATTTGAAGGACCGTGTGTGTCAGACCTGCAATGATGCGCAGCCGCTTGCGTCTCGGAGGCGGCCCCAGCCCCGACACGCCGGTGCACTCATCTTCATCGTCACAGTCGCCGCTATGGAACCCCTCCTCTCCATCGTCACTCCACCCATCCACTCCGGCTCCACGTGACCGGGCTCTCCAGCGCCTCTCAGATAGTGTCACCATCCGTAGCAACTGTGAAGAAAACAGGAAATGGTTAAAGGTAATGATGTTAAACTCCTCGCCGCTGTCAGCTCCCACATGACTGAAACTGAGACCAGAATGTGCCTGAGTGTATTTATGGCTTCTTATAGCTGTGAAATGAGCTGTCTATTGGTCTGAGCATGGTCTATATGACTATAAAACTCCCAGGGGAATTCCTCCCAAATATTTAGTGAGATAGAAGAGCTGGGTATTTACTTAACTTTTAGAGTCACCAGGCAGCAAGACTGTTTTTTTAAATGTTTTTTTCAGTCTGTGCCAGTCTTGTTATTTTTGTCCAAACATGATTCATGCAAAGGTTTGTGGCTTTCAGCCCATGTAATTTGCTGGTAGGAAAAGAAACTGTGGGGTAAGCAGACTGGTGCAATTGTGTTGTTACTGGCAAACATCATTGTCCTGAGAGGTTGTCTCAGGGCAGTAACACCACATAACACACTCTGCCCAAGTGGAAATCAAGGTCTCGTGATCTAAAATTAAAAAGCTGTGTGAAAGCCTTGGAGAAATTAATGTGAGCATTTGTAATACTCCCAGTTTTTATTTCAATGAACCATGCCAACCCCGTCTCAGGACTAGGCAAGAGATAAAATCGACCAAAAAAACAGATAAAGAAGGTCCAACAACTTGTACTTTAAACCAAGAACAAATGGTGCATGTGTGTTTGTATGTCTGTGTGCAAGAGAAGAATAATTATCAACAAAATTCAATCCAGTTTTGCCTCAGTTGTAAAGCTGTTATTGGACTACAATTTTTTTCCCATGAAAATTCAGAAGCTCATAATGTGTTGCGCAACACATACCAGAAGTGTTTATGGAGAAATGTGGTAAACTAATCAACTCATACATAATAAAAACCTCCAAGAGCGGCAAAGCAAAGTCTTTAGTCATTTTTAAATTCTTCTTGACCAATTATGGAGAAATAGCAAGCATTATACAATCCTTTCAACAAGTTTATAACAATATGAGGATTTTAACAAAAGAAAAACCCCACTCTATATTTCTGCTATCGTGTTACTTTAGAATCACGCAAGATTAAAAAACAAAAAAGGACATAAATCTTGTCTTGTAACCACGGATGAAAAATGAGTGTGAGCTTTGAGACAACCTCCACAGACACACTTTAACCATCTTTGTGGCTCAAAAACACTGCAGATGATTGAAAGTCCTGCCAAAGTAACAGATGTGCTAAATTCCAGCCGCCTTCCCCGCGAGTGTTGTTTCATCTCACCGCAAAGCCTCCTGCTTGTTTGTTTTTTACTGATTTCCTTCCTATCTGCATACGTCAGCATGCATTTTTTGGTTGTTGTTTTTTGTTGTCTATGGAAGAAAATTGAGTGCATATGGGCCTTGTCTCAGGTCAGCTGCAAAGTCTGCCCGAACTCAGACTGTGTGCTTGTGGGTGAGACAGAAAAGCGGAGGTATAAAAACCCAGGGCTAATCACAGAATTACGTCAGTCAGAAGATAAACAACCCTGTTCCCTCCGCCTGCATATACAAGCCAGTCAATCTGGGTTTTACAAGTGACACAAACGCTAAGGTTTCGAGAGGGAACACACATGACCTTGTTCCCAGATCGGCTGCCCAACAAACCTTCATTCATTTCCCAACATTGAGACCATACACGGAGGATGACCACAGCATTTCTAAAGGCCCGGTCACTGAGACCAAGGAGTGGACAGACGCTAACTCACAGACTGCTATAGGAACTTTTCCACTGCTGTTTGAGCCCGTACAGGAAAAGCGACACCTGCTGTAAGAGCCGAACCTTCCTGGGTGTCACGTGAAAATGCCTTGCTATCCCCCAGAAATAAACTCCCCCCGTGATGAACGAACCTTTAATGCACTGAAGCGTTGCGTTCAAGACTTAAATGTGTTTGTCCGTATTTGCCAGAGTCCCCTTAAGATTTACTGAGGGGCTGAAATTCCTTCTCATGGTTTGTATCTTGGCAACTCGCTCGGGCTCTGGGTGGGGAGGGCCGTCTCGCAAACCTTGTTAAAACGCAAACAGTTGGAGGGGAAGATGTGGCTGAGGGTATTTTAGAACAAAACCTAAAAAAGGACTGAGTGAGGCAAAAACCATCGACAACATCTGCTGTGCCTCTTTTTAGAGTTCAGAGTGTGGGCACTGCCTGCCCAGTTAGATACAGCATTTTTTTGATTAAACATCAACACGCTAACAATGGTGACACCAACATAGTGATTGTTCACAGATTCAACGCCCAGTGGGGTCCTTCAACACCTGATGTGACTACACTCACGTCCATCGAGTTGTAAAAACTGTCAGCTGCTGTTACCCATGGTCAGCAATTCCACATCAAAAAAAAAAAAAAAAACTCAGTCCAAATCAACTTTCTTTATGTTGCACAAAATCCTGACAAATGTCATCTTAAATACAGCTCCATTCATTTATATAAATCCAATCAATACAAAGTCAATCAAACATAATAATTATAAGTGCCTAACTAAGAAAAACAACAGACTGCACCAAGATTTTTTTTTCTTCCTGAGGAAGCACAAGGCGACTGAGGAAAAAAAAACTCCTCTTAAACAGGAAGAAACCTCTGGCAGAACCAGGCTCAGGAGGGACAGCCATCAACCTCGACTGTTGGGGGTTGGAGGACAGGAAAGAGAGGAGAGCACCAACAAAAAAATATTATTGATGCTACGCATGCAGACGCACAACACCCCACTGCTGCTAGTAACGTGTTAACGTGTTAATGTGTTGTATATCCAGTTTTTGGGAACATCTATTTAGATCTATGACTTACAAACTTGTTAATTCAAAATTTCTGGTGCAAATCATTCATCCTAGTTGACCTTGCTAATATGAACGTTATAGTGATGCTCTAGCAAAAGACCATCTTCAGCTTAAGCCTTTGGGATCCATGACTACAGGTTTATCAAGTTTTCTTGATAAGTACAGGCTGTGCATGAATCATAAGAATTTAAGTACCAAACTGTAACACAATCTCAGCGATGATCCAAGATAAAGAAGTAAAATAAGATAAACCGTAGCCTTGGCTCACAAGAGTCCCATCGCCTGCTTGGCTCCAGCATCAGAGAGGTTTATATTCAGGTTTCAGACACACATGGAAGTTAAGTGGGAACACACCAGCTATAAATAGAAGCACAAGAACAGAAAAAAAGAAAATCATATAAGAAAAAGTAGTATTTTAGAATTGAAAAAAGAGAAGAAACTGCTTGTAGCCTAAATGAGCCGTGCCCTTCTCCCCAGGAGGGTGGCAGGGTGCTGTAGCTTCTGTCCACTGGCTGTCTGCTTCTGCTGCTGCGGTAGGAGGGAGGGGTGGCACGTATGTTTGTTTCAAATGTGACGCTGCACTTTTGGCATGGCTGAACAACTGTGTGATCTGCCAAAAGCCCCATGATTTACCACAAGAGGGAGAAACCTCAAGCAGCTCTGCGCTGGAATTTTCTGCAATTAGTAAAAAAAGAGGGAGAGGCAACGAGACAGAGCAAAGGAAGCTGGAAAGACAAGTAAAAGAGATATTTTTGATTTTTTTTTTCCTGTGTGTTGCATTAAAAGAGGAAATCTGGCGCTCTCACTCTTCCCATCTCTGACTTCTGTGTTTTGAGAGTTGCACTGGGAGCTGGTTTGGACAGATGGCTGGACACACAGAACATGTAATCTGTGCGACTACAAGCATCCCGCAGACCACAGGGTTTGCCTCCCTTTAACACAAAAGCGCAAGTCACACCAAGAAAACATGGGTTCAAAAGCTGCACACAAAGCCTAAACATGTGGCCGATTGCTCAGCGCAGGCCAACCCAGACAGAGACACAGAAACCGCAAGTCTGTCACTATCTCCGCGCACATGACATGAACTTCACACGGGGTCACCGTTCGACATGGCAGCTGCAGCTGAGTCTCAAAGCCTCTGATTGATCTGTGCTCAACCCCTGCTCGGCCCGGGTCACATTCGTCCACGACTGAAAGAGAGATACATGCACGAATGTGGAAGAGACGGAGGTGAATGAGTGATGCTGAAGCAGACAGAGAGAAAAACGGCCTCCAGTCAGTGTCTACGGCTGGGATCAGGGCCTGCGCTTGTACTTGTCTGGGCACGTCTGCATGACTCGGCCCAGACGGAATCTGCTGCTCTGAATGTTTCTATCAATGCCTCACCTCATCTTGTCTACAAATCTAATCTACAAAACTTAAGCTCCCAAACAGACAACTCAGCGTTCGCTCCTGATTTTGCCATCAGATGTTGATGGTTTCCACAACTGCTCTGAGCTGACTCAGAACTCATCCGCTGTCTTTAGATAACTCCGACAAAAAGCTGGTCTGTTTTCAAGCTGCTCTAAACGCAGGGTTTTTGATGACAATGGATCAGGATTGTATTTATTACAAATGTTATTGTGTAAACTAGCGATTCTTCCCTAACCAGAGGAACTACTGAGCTGAAATTCATCACATGACCACTGAACGGGTCCGACTACAGTGACAGAGTTGTATTTAACAAACTTAAATGAAACCCTCTCTGAACAGAACTAATTATTCAGCCTCAGTCCTCATGTTGCCGTTGACAACCTCAATAACAAAGTCTAGACCAGTTTAGACTTTACATAAAAAGAAAACTGTGCTCATTTCTGATGTCAACATTTTCTAAATTTAACCTGAAGTGTTTTATTATTATTAACATCCATCTTTTATCCGTGGGGCGATGGCCACACACATTAATATTTGGTTAACAGATCTTTAAGACATTTTCATGCACCTATTTTATTGACTTGGAACAATGAAAATAGTTTATTTCCAACTTTCCTTTTAATTCTAATACTCTCCTTGTCTTTGGATTTGTAAATAGGGTGTTTCTAATGGGTTAGCTTGTATTTTTTTGTCTCCATGGTGCAAAAATAATAATTCTTTTTTTTAAAAAATAACAGTATCAAGGCAGTAAGATGCGTTGCTTTGAAGCAGTTTAAGTCATCTAAACCACTTCACTTGGAGGTAAACAGATTGAGCACGTAGCTCTCTTAATACGTAGAAAATCTGGCAGAGCTGAACCGCCGTAGCAGGTCAAAGCTGGACCACAGGGTCCGCTCACCTTTGCTGCCTTTGTTTCCCTCACAAATGACTAACTCATGGTTTTGTTTACAGCCTGTTTGAATGTCTGATTGTGTGCATGTCTTTCCCTATTAGAAAAACATCTTGGCAGTGTTTGATATGTTTTGAGAGTAAACCTGTGTTATAAGCACAGAAATCTTATGTCCAGATCCTAGAAAATAAGGCCCATGTCGCCATAAATTCAATTTACCTTTGATTTTAATAATGAGAGCTAATCAGCTTTGTATATTATCCTGCAACCAGCATAAGACTAATGTGATTCCCAGGTCCTGATTTGAATTAATGCACAGCTACACTGCAAACCGTGACTCCTATATTGTCTCCTCTTACTGTTGTTGTTTGTTTTGTTTTTTTTTAATTTTCTGGTCAAATTAAAAGCACGTAGCAATTCTTTAATCAGTGTGGGAGCTAATTCTTGGGTCACCGTGTTAGACAAACACATTGCTCTTCAGCACAGACTATTTTTCTTGATAAATAAAGGAAATGGACTTTATTTACAACTAATCCCCGCATGTCCTCGGAGCTGCTCTCTTTGTATTACATTGGCAGATGTCCCTGTTTGGAGCCCGGAGCCTGGAGAGAAAAGGCATGCGAGTGGAAATGAATGAAGCACATCACTGTGGAGCAGAGACAGATAGAGAGACAGAGAAAGGAATGACAGGAGGCACTTTCCACAGAGTGAGTCATGGAAAGCTCCTCAGCAGGCAGAGCGGCATTTCGCTCGGCACAGCCTGCCTCGCATTCCCACCCGCTCTCCTCCACCCGTTACTCAACCTTTATTGAATCTGAAACCTGAAGAGGAAGGGGAGCAACGCTGTCTCATTCTTGTCTCTGCCCCCCCCCCACCCTCACTGTCTTGTCCCCCTCTATCTGTCCACGGTCGAGCATGTCACGCAACGGGAGTCCAGCTTCAGACAGTTAAGACAGACAAGATTAATTTCCTGATGTTCATTCCAGTTGGAAATAAAAGACACAGAAAAAAAGTAGGTCTGTCGTAGAGCATTAAACTGGGCGTGTGTCCACCCCACCTTTCTGACTAAGCCCATAAGTCTATTTCCAGATTTCTCTTGTTTGGATGGAGTCCTGAGTGGACATTTAGAAGTTGTTGGCAGGGACTTTAATTCTGGCATATAATCTTTCAGAGCAAATAAAAACTCTAAAGCCATAATTTGTTGTGCTTCTTTTGGAAAAAATGAAATCCTGCATATCAACATATTCCGTTCAGATCAAGGTGGCGCGTGAATGCGGAGAGGAAACATATGTAATCGGTCTGGTATGACATCAATTTTCAATCTTTCTTTGGTGCTAACTAAATGAAAATCTTGACTTATGTGTGTGAATGTGCCTGATTGTCTGTTTGGGGTTTAATAGTTTAAAAAGTCCCCTTACTGCACAAGTCTCTGGTTGCTAAATCAGATTATGCTCCTCAAACAATCTCTTTTTGTCTGCTGCAAGTCTGCTTTACACGTTATCACCGTGGTTTCCAGAGTCATGAGTTGCTAAGAAACCCTCTATTTCAACATCAGCAGACAGTCACTGCATGTCCCATGATCACACCTAGCGGGAGCCGGCAAACTCTCGGCTGGGTAAGCGGATAATAGAGGGTGGAGTGGCCTGTGTTTGCACAAGATTCAATGGGCCAGCGGCGAGAACCCACTGCTCTGCTGCTGGCTAGCCTGGTCTGTGGCAGATAAAGTCGAGGATGCAAACAAGAGATAGGGGGGGGAAGAGACATAGAAAAAGAGACGGGGTCTGACAGGATGAAAAGGCACGGAACATGTGGGAGAATGATAAAGTTAGGGACTGACAGGGCCGGAGGGGAGCTTCGACTGAGCTGTGCCCCCAAGAGCACTGCAGTGCCAAACAAAAGGTATAACTGGAACAGAAGAGGTCTCTGACCCTCGCAGGGAGACCCTCTCGTGACCTAGCAGGACAGGAAACAGGAAGCGTGACCCCTGACCTTTACAGAGGAGGGATCCTGTTATAAAGCAACATGTGACTGTGCCCAGCGATAGCAAGCCTGGGACGTGTGGATCCGATCAGAGCAGCGGCAGGAAGGCTCAGACTTTCATTTTCTGGCTCAATAAAGTGTACTTAAAAAAAAAGCAAAAGAATAGGCCAACAAGCACAAGATTAAAAGATTGAAAAGCCCATAACTCACTACTTCACCACTAAAAAAGTTCACTGTGATCATTTCTGCTTAGCAAGGCAAGCCTCTGGCTTGTTCTGCAGGGTTTTTATAAGCCGGCTGTGTGATAATTACACCCACTGGGGTGGTGGGGTGGTGTGGGAGCAAATGGGCGGAGTGGACAGAGAGAGAGGTAAGCCCATATTGGGCCTCAGAACCGATGGTGGAGGGAGAAAAGACGGAAGGAGAGGTGGAGGTATGGAGGCAGAGAGGAATGGATGGCGGTGGGAGAAGGGATGGTTGGGCCTCATTAGCTGACAGTCTAATTGGGAGGAAAACGGCCCTCACATGCTCTGTCTGACCTCCCAGTCAGCAGGGGAGAACGCCAGGGTAAGAGAGGGGTGTGTGAGTGTGTGCGTTTGGAAGTCGGACTTCTCAGTCACATCTCTCCTGAAGTTATCCCCAAGTCTCTGGAAAAACAAAAGGACGTGGAGCTCTAGCGGTGGTGCCATGTCCTTCAGCTCCTCACAGCTCTGCACCAGGTGTCACGCTCCATTGAAATAACCTTCATGGCTTTTATTCCCATGGTTTTTCCTCTTCTTGCTTCTCTGCTTCCAGAGCTGTCGTACTTCACACACATCAAAATGAGGAGGACGAGCGGACAGAGGCCCCGAGGGGGTATATTAAATAACGCTTCAAAAACCCTCAGTAAATAACATCAAACAGAGGTAAGTCTCTTTGACTGGAGCAAGCGTAATGACTAGGTTAGCAAGTGTAAGTTTACAAAACAGCAGGCCTGATCACCCATGGTGTCTATTAGGCTGATTGTTAGTGCACTCTGTCAGAAGAAGCCACTGCACACTGGCCTTGTCATGCAGGCGTTTTCATTTGACCTCTACTGTACTACCAGCACACACGTCCCCACTCATTTAAACGGAGTCTGGTTCGATTCATCATTTACAATCGACTCTTTGCCTCCTTTTCCCTGCTTTGTGCGAGCTTAAAACGAATTTTGTGTTTATATTTCTACATGTGCCAAAGACTGACTACTGAAAGTGTGCACGTGAAAACTGCCGCAGCTGAAGTGTGCCTGATTTATATATCCAACAGTTCACTCTGCACAAACGAGAACGAAGTGTCGGGTGCACGCTGCCCAGGCCCTGGTGGCTCGAAGGAAGTGAGACTGCGTGATGGAATTTGTGGCGCTCGGGATCTGGTTTATTTTCCACCCCGGACTCCTGTCCTACCTGCAGGATTTTCCCAGGTTCTGGCTTCAATTAGTCTGGGAAGCTGTGAGGAAAGGGCGGAGGGTGGAAGGGTGGGAGGGGGAGGGAAGGGCGACAGTGCTGGAGTCTGTCACACACAACTCAGCACAGCTGGGGAGATGGAAAGAGAGGCGTTGGACATACAGGGATTTTTTTAAAAAAATATAGTAAAACCCGAAAGACTGAAATGAGTGAAAATTAAAGCAGTGGGTCGAAATATGAAGACGGCTGTTGGTCTTCAGACGGCATCGATCCATAAAACTCTTCAACAAAGATCCATGTTACATGTGGACCTATCCAGTGAGAGCCAAACTGCCAAGAAGGAGCTGTCAGGATAATCCCAGGAGGTCTGACCCTCCAAATGGCAAACTCATCTGACAAATGAAACGCTCTGTAATCAAACAGCAATCACATAATTGCACTATTTTGCCACTAGCTCAACCATCTCCTGGCAGATTAGTTGCTCGGAGGAGAAACCTGATACCCTGGGAAGTTAAACAGATGTTCTGAAAAACAAACTAATCCCATCAGAACAAGAGCACATCTTTAAAATAAGATGTTCTAATTGAAGCGGGCTGACTCCACACGTCTGTCCACGGAGGAGCTCGGTCGGACACTTCACACAGACTGAAAGCATCAATGCAGA
Organism: Zenarchopterus dispar; assembly: GCA_028564865.1. NCBI lineage: Eukaryota > Metazoa > Chordata > Actinopteri > Beloniformes > Zenarchopteridae > Zenarchopterus > Zenarchopterus dispar. The sequence goes on from JAOWBL010000002.1 coordinate 14,594,601, forward strand.
GTCACGTTCTCACTCAACTTGTCAGCAAGAAAACGGTGAGACCGGTCAGCCTGGCATCAAAGAATGTCTTCCACTTGACGTCAGCGCTAAGGAGAGCACGCTGGAGTACACTCGTCTAGATCAGCTTTAGCATACACAAGTTACAAAACAGAGACAGGACCTCACACATGAATTTGTTACACGGATTTTTGTGGCCATGTGAAAGATGTGGGCAACGACACTTTGTTGCCTCACAGTCCTTTGCTGTTTAAAGAGCCCTACAGAAGTATTAACCAAAGAAGAAAGCCATTTCTGCCCACTCCTTCATTTATAACGTGCAGCTCACGAGAAGCTTGGCGGAGGCACAGCCATGACATCAACTGCTTTAGGCGTGAGAAAACGTTGTTTTACAAGCTGAGGCGACTGGCTCTGAGGGGTTTTTTTTTTTCTCTCATTGTGTTTAGTTTAGCCCCAGTGGAGGCAAAAAGAAAAAAAAAAAGGGAAAGGTCACTCCGCTATACTGCCTCTGTATCTGCCGATACTGCGTTCAACACCAACAACAGGAGAAATGAGACATTTCCGTAGTATGGCTGAATTTCTCAGGGCCATCAGCACGAAGCACTTACAAGTTGAGGAATGCAACATCACGGGGATTAAAGTTATAAGGAAGTGCATTCTTTGGAGGGGTCCCATGTTTCCCCAAATGTTTGAGAGTGCAGCCTCGTTGCCTAAAATGCTGCGGTCTGGGACTGATTCGGGGCTCGAAAATGGGTCAGCAAAAGCTGGAAGACGCATTGATTACGTTCACTGTTTCTGCCAAAAGTCGTCATGTTCATTTAAATGGAAAACGCGTGCAGGGTAAAAGAGTCTCGGAGGATCTGTAATGAGATGTATGTGAGTGGCCTGAATGTACGGCTGAATGCATATAAAGGACAATAATCTACATGTTGTTCAGCCAGCAGCTCTGAACACACTGTACAAGACGATCAATCACACAGACGAGCCCTGCGAGACGAGAATACAAAACAGGCCACATGAAAGTAATTATCTGCGTGCTGGAGCCTACTCTCTCACATCAGATGGCTAATTAATTCATTTGCTTTTAGCCCTGATTCACCCAGAGCTGGTGGTCTTTGAACTGGAAGGGAGGCGGAGACTTTGTTAAGCTGCTTTTAACTAAATATCACTTTCTCTGATGACTTCAGGGGATGCTTGAGATATGCAAGGTGAGAGCAGACAGAGCCGTGAATTACTGTGGGCAGTCGATAAACACTTACCAGGATCATACAGCCTGTTTAGGACAAATTAAGAGATAAAATAGCACCAAGCGCTTGGTCAGCATGTTCACGCTAGCATCAGTTCCTCAAGTCTGTGATCAAGAGTTGACACACCATTCGTCCCTCATTTGAGTGGTTAGATGATAGTGGCGGAGTCCATCCATTCATATGGATGTATGAAGTTGAATATTATCTCTGTTAGTGGCAAAGGATTGTTAATATTCTGAAAAGTGTGAATTCCCAGGTTTCAAGGAGGACATTTTCACAATCCCTTTTCTATATTTCTGACTTGGAAAGCTGGAGGAACTTCAACCTCAAAGTCCAACATGACTTCCTCGTCCATTTAAAGCAGTGAAAGTTGTAGCAACAGTCTGTTTATTTGCACTTTCGCCTCATCAAATCAGTCACTCACACAACTATGTTCAGTTTCCATCTATGAACATAATCCCACGGAGATTCAAAGTGCAAAATAGCTCAAAATACCAACTATAGTGCTAACACCAGCTAATCTGATCAACCAGGTTTTTGAATTCCTGTACTGGAGTCTGGTCAACTTGTTCCAAGAGAAAAAACACTACATTTCTAAATGAAAACAGTATAACAAATGAAGCGGAAACAATTCTAGCCACTAACATCTACTTACACCGTAGCCACACCTGACTTGACATGTTGCAGGACCATTGCACAATATTTGAACGTGTTCCTGTCACTTTGTGCACCCTTGTACTGCAATGACTGTTTTTAAAAACATTACTGCTATCTGATTTCTGCAGAAATAAACATAAAAAAACACAGTTCTACTGTAAATGAAATGTGCGCTCAAGCGCAGTCATTTTTGGTCAAATGTTGATCCAACCATTAGGGATCCAGAACTGACAGGAAGCTTGAGTTGAGGCAGAAATGTGCTCAGCTACGCTCTACGGTCATTAGCTTTGAGTCTAGAAGCTCCCACCTGAAAAGTTCATCAGCAAAAATATCAGGCCTTCATTAAAACACAACCAGAGACCCACAAATGTCCACAGCAGTAGCATGTCGTCGGGGCAGTGGGAGCCATTTACAAACGATAATTAGATTGCTGAGAAGACATCTCATTTGACTGAGTTCATGTTTCTCAGTGATAGCCTGAATATCTGTAACACGATAAGCTCGGTCATTTTAACCAAACTGCATTTCCTTGCAAAATCTCATCAAAAGCCTATCAAGAACTTGATTCTCTGGGTAAACAGCGCAGCTCACACTGCTTTTAATCACACAGGCGCTATTAGTCTGCCACTATTACTGCAGGAAGTTTTGAAGTTTATTCAGTTAGAGAAGCTGCATACATGTGTCCTTTGGTTAAGGATGATGGCAGATTGCAGTTCGATCTAATACTATTTGGACTGAGTTTTTATTTTTTTGTCTTTATAAATAAAGAAATCAAGATGTGATCCAAATGTAGACTTTCAGATTCAGCGTAAAAGATTTCACATTTAGTGATTGCAGCAGTTTTAAGCAAAATACCTCCAATTTCAGGGGTTGGGAAATATTTGGATATAATTGAAAATATAACCATAATCGTCAATACTTGGATAAAGGTGTTTTTCAGTCAATGACGGTCTGAAGGCTGGGGTCCATGGACAGATTCCGAGTTTCCTGCTTGGAGATGTTTTATCAGACCTTCAGTTGCTCCTTGTTTATGGGTTTTTGTGCCCTCAGCTTCGTCTTCTGCAAGTAAAAGTGCAATCTGTGACCGACTTGACCTTTGAAGAATATTCCACTTCTTTGCCTTCATAGTCAGTTTAGGACCAGTAACCAGCTGCACTGTCAAGCGCCATCTTCCCTGTCCTGTAGCATTTATCTGAATGTGAGCAGCAGAGGATAGTCTTATGCACGTCTGAATTCATCTTTCTCCTTCACTCAGCAGCGACATCGTCAAAAAACACCAGCGAGCCCCTTCCTTGGGCAGCAACACATGCCCATGTCATAACACTGCCTCCATCATGGTTTACTCACAACGTGGCATGTTTCAGCTCTTCTTTTCATTCTCCAAACTTCCCATCACTCTGATACACATTTATCTTGGTTTCATCTGTCTAAAGACTCTGAATCCAGGACATGTGAGACTTGTTTTAGATGTTCTTGGGCAAAGTTGAATCTGGTCTTCTTGTTCTTGAATGTTACCACTGGTTCCACTTTGTAAAGCATCTGTATTTACATTCACCAAGGCGCCGCTAGATTGCAGATTATGACAAAGATACGCCTACTTGACTTCTGTTGATGTTGTGAAGGGGGTTTTCTTCACCAAGAAAAAGATTCTGTTGTCATCCACTTCAGTTTTCTTTCTGCTCTTTCAGGCCTCTTGATGATACTCAGCTCCCCGGTGCTTTATGTCTCTTTAAGAACATATTAACTGTCGATTTGGCCACCACTGCAGGTCTTTTGTTTTTTTTTTAACTATCTCTCTGATATATGTATGCTGTTTATTTGTTGGCCTCTTTCGCTTACATCGAGATCTCCTTGGGCGTCATGTGATAACTCCAGTCAAACAGCTGCCAAATCCCAACTCAAAATCTGACAGCAGCTCCAAACCTTTCACCTGCTTCTTTTGTCTTGAAGTAATGACTCAATAAAAAAATTTCCAAATAGTAAATGCTGTAACTTTTGTGACAAAGTCTTCATCTTGGTCACATCTTGATTGTTTTATTTTAAATCCACTGTGGTGTATAAAAGTAAAATCATAAAAACTATAATTATTCAAGATTTCTAGAGGGTTTACAGGCATGGAAAAATCTACCAATGACCAAAATGGATGCATCATTAGCTGTGCATCTTTTCTGTTGCAACATGTTTGCAGGAAAGACTGACGGCAGAGAATTTTGACCACAACTTTAATGACATCAGTGTGACTGACTCATTGTTATTTACTGGTAGAAGCTAATTTAAAACAAATTGTGTATAATTCCCAACTTTGGTTGGAGATGTTCAGATCTTACTCTTACTTTTACACACATTAAGGACAAGGAAACTCGCAGTGCTTCAGAATTCCCACGCACAACCCACGAGCGCTCAGTTTGGTCCAACAGTTGTGTGATCTCACTTTTTCTAAGGAGGAAATTTCAAAATCTACCTCAAGCCTTAAGAGGGTAAAACTTGGAGGACCTTTCAAGCCAGATATAGGACATGCACATGTATGTATATATATATATATATATGGGACCTTTTGAAGACAGCAGGGGGCAACTACTAACACATATGCAAAAGGTAGTACCCCAAAAGTTAATGAGAAAATTACACCGTCTCCACCAGTAACACGCTTTATGTTCCCTTGAGGGTCTCTGGCTGTCAGAAGGGAGTGGAGGAGGAGGGTCCTCAGATCTCACAAGTTGTTCAAACAGGGGAGAGAAGATTGGTATCCAGTCAGATTGGTCTGCAGCACTCACAAAGATGTAAACGTAGGCGTGAAGGTGAAGGAATTTGGGGGGCCACTTCGAAGTCTTGACAGCTATGAGCACAGCCATCAAGAATCAGGAAGCACTGGCTGATCTGATCTGATGCATCTGTCTACAGGGGCTGAACTTGATCTGGTAGGCATCCTCGCACTCGAGCAGCTCAAGCTAAAGATGGTTTCCATGGTAATAAAAAAGTTGAAAAAAAAAACAGCAGCTCACTCCATCACAAAAAACTAAAATTCTTACAAAAGGCATCCTCTGCCATGTTTTATGCATTGCAGATGAAATACAATTTTTCTTTTAGATATTTTTTCCTTTTTTGTGTGTGTGTGTGTGTTTAAAAATACCCTAGGTTTTCAAAATCACCTTGAACACAGGTGACTCAAAGGAGAGAAGGATTCAACGCCGCACAAAGCGCACTTATCCTGTGATGCCCCCACAGGGGCTGCAGGGAGGCCCAGCAACAGCTTCACAATCAATGTTCAACTGTGAGCTCAGAGGTAGAACTAATGGGAAGGCAAACCTTCATACCTCCTCTGAGGAGAGAGTGACGTGTAAGCAAACACCTTCATTAATGATTTAGACTCACTGTGGGAGAAATACCAGAAGTCATCGGAACAAAATGACAAAATGAAAGCTCACCTGGTTAATGTGTTTGAGTTTGTCTATGATTTGGCTGATGACTGGCTCGGGAGGTTTGTTGCTCCTTGACTCAGAGTTGGGATGCAGACGCTTCAGTCCAGGCCCGGGAAACCTCACAGGAAAAGAGGAGGTTTTTAAAACACTCATCATGATACAATATGTTATTACGGATAAGCATTGAGTGTGGAAGACATTATGCAGTGACCACTGGTCCAGCAGCTCAAAGACAGCGTTTATCACCATCTAGTGTTCATAAGGTGAATTGCAGCTCCTGTAGGTTTTTTTTTTTTTTAATTTTTTTTTTGTTCTTTTAAATTGACTTTGGCATATATATATATATATATATATATA
>JAOWBL010000002.1:14625580-14641733 GCA_028564865.1 Zenarchopterus dispar
GACAAAACCGCTTCCACAATGAAACGAAAAGTAAATTAAACCTAAATGAGAAAAAAGAAATACAGTTTCAAAATTAAACAAATCTGAAACCAATGCACACATAGGAGCAAGAAATAAGAAGAAAGTGCTGCATCCTCAGTATTTGCATAATTTGTCCTTAAATGACATTTTGACGCCCCAGGCGTCCTGCAACATCAGTCACAACACCACAAAGACACTGTCATGCTTTTCTGTGTCAGACTCTAGCAAAGACACCGTCATCTCATGCACTGATTGTAGACCTTGACAAGAAATGTAAGAATGTTCATTTAGAGCTGATGTTTGAATTTCAAATCATCTTACTGTAGACCTTTTGATGTATATGTTCTTGCAAGAAATGGAAAACCTGATATATTGTCATTTAATTTGAGATCAACTGATTGGCTTATAATTTTGTTGCTGTTTGTTTTAGGATATTATTCCCAACACAAACTCACCAGGTCTTATTGAAAAGTCTGTGACACACGACAGCTTCCTTTTCAAACACGTCGTTACTGCTCTGGTCCTGGCAGATTTTTTAATACCATGTCAGTAGTTTTAATTTGATGAGCACTTCAGACACCTAAATATGTGCTCTCCTGCACAGTGATAATATTTATAATAATAGTAAGTCAGTCAGGGCTGACTCTATATTGTGCTTGCCTTCGCTCCATCTCATTGTATAGTTAGCAAAGAAGAACTTCTGTAGAGAGAAATGGTAAATACCTCAGTGACAAAAGTAGAATTTACAGTGTTTATCTTTGGCTCAAGCTTTCAAAACTCCACTTTAAACAGTCTCCAGAGCAGTGGGGTCAGAGTCACCTGTATGACTGATCCGTCATGTCCCACAGACGATGTGGAGGGAATGTTCAAATGATCCCACTTAATCCTGTGAATGCTTTTGCTTTTTATTCACCCAAATGAACTTTATTTCCATTTCCCATGCTTTCATTTCCCATTGTTTAGCTTTCCAAATGGCACGTCTTATCGCTGTAAGCTTTGTGTAGGTTGCCAGGCGCTGCTGCTCTGCAGGATGCCTCAGCATCCAATTCCCAACAGGGGCCGGCTCCTTTTTCAAGTGCTTCCCGTTGTCTTGTGTGCTTCACAGTACACCTTTTTTTTTTTTTTTATTATCGCTCCTCCGTCTTTTCATTCTAGCACATTTAAACCCCAAAATGTGACAGCTGTCTCTTTGCTGATACTGTGTTCACGAGTGAGCGCCCCATGGGGGGGATATTTGCATATTACTTGAGCTGTGACTCTGGGAATTTTCAATAGGAGAGTTATCACCACAGATAGATATAAGCCAGCTGCTTCAGACTGACTCTTTGCGTTGTTCGTTTTATTCGTTTCTAGCATTATTTTTTAAACAAAGCCTCATTTTGCCATTGAGATTAAGAGTCAGCGTATTATGTTTATAGTACATTTTGAATGGCCTGTGGAGGATTGATTAGTTCTGCTTAGGAGCTTTTAGAAACTGAAGTTTAGAAATTAATGGAATAAAGATATTTTTTTCCTTTTGTTTTATTCATTGTTACCTCTGTTTTGTGTCCTTGAATGCCTTCAATGAGTATCTTAGTTGAAAAAGTAAATCTGTCACAGTTTTAAGTGTTGCTAACAGACGATTGTCCAAATTTGCCCCCCACCAACGTTTTTTTAGGCCGGAAACCACAACATTAGATTCATCTTTTCTATCAGTTTTGATTTATCTTCAGTGTCATCTCAGTGGTGTGTCGTCAGCGGGGAGAACACACAATATCTGTTCATCTCAGTGAATCTGACACCACCTTCCCTGTTGTTTAAGCAGACGTGACAAAAATCGTCACCAGTGGCTCTGCGTGCTTGATCCACTTTCTAATGATGCGCCCTGTTGCATGCCTCTCGAGCTGAATTTCATCATTGAGAAAAAACAAACAGTGTGGAGTGAGGATCAAAGTGTCAATTGAAATACTATCATCAGACAGAGCTGAAGGGACTGACAGCTCCTTCCAGCTCCAGCTGAGAACAGGGGCCTTTGTTTCTCTCTAAGTCCATCGGTTGAGCCAGAGAGGAGAGGTTTTGGTTTTACAGGTCCCTTGATTAAAATGTTTCAAAAAGAAGAACTCAAATTTACAACAATTATCTCCTAAAAGATGTCTCAAAATCCAGAAATGTAATAGTAGTTCCCCATTATCTCTCAAAGAACATCATAAAACAGTCCATCTTTGAGTCCATCTGTCAGTAAAGGTCTCCATATTGCTACCCCCCATGGCCCCCCATGTGCTGATATGCATGCTTGACTTTGACTGTAGCCATTAAAGGAGACATATTGTTATGTTCTCCTGAGCAACATCTGTTACATTTTTTGGCCAAAAGACCACAGAAGTACGGTTGAAAACACTCTTTTCACCCATCCTTTCTGCTCCGTTGACAGCAGCTGGTTTTTAGGGGGTGGAGTCAATTTCTTGACTTGGCCCTGAGTCTTTACTCCACAGGGGGCACCTCTTTTTAAAAGCTTTGTGCTACTCACTTCAGAGGGGCAGCAAATGCAAAAAACGATGTGAATTTGGAGGGAGAGAAAGATGGAAGCTGGCTGATTCTGCTTTGATCTGGATCTGTGATCTGGATCTGTGATGTCACTGTCCCCTGAAGCTCTGAAGAGTCGCTGACTGAGAAACTTTCAGTACTAGCCAAGTGACAGAGTTGTCTCATATTGAAGTTTTGAGTTGGTAGTGAATTCAAACGCTCAAATAAATGGTCTCAACCACATGAAAAGTATTTTTTATTTTTCTTAATATGTCTTTTTATAATCGGATGAGACGCTGCTAGAACCTCAGCCCGATCCAGAGCAGCTCTCTTCTTCAGACTACAGAGAAGAAATATTTCTCCTTCCAAGCAACAGGAATAATTTCCAATGTTTCGCTCAGCGTAGCTCTTAATCCCGTTGTGACTGATGCTCTAGATATCTGTTCTCCCTGTGCAACAGATTTTTCTAGTCTAGAAAAAGATGGAAGTTGGAGCATCCACCTTTCTTCTTTTAACTAGTGAAAGAAATATCTAACAAGTGCCTACTTCACTCTTGTGTGGAAGGAGAAGCTTCATGCTGAGCTTTTCTCTTGTAGTAGACCTCTAAACTAATTTAATCTTTTACTCAACATGCCGTTTTCAAGTTCTTGAACTGTAACCTTTATTAGAGTCTAAGAATTTAAGGTTTATTGTTAACAAAAAATGTTGAATTTTGACCTTTTCCAACCTCCCACTATTCCTTCAAGGAGCTGAAGTTGCTCTTTTTGGTGTCGAGCTGCTCCAGCAGCATTCAAATCCTTCACAAATGATATGTTGCTAAGGTTTGTAAAATATATGCCAGTAAAACCTAAATCCTTCACCCTGTGAAAATATTAAATAAATTCTTACAAGGTGATGGCCTGTGAGCCCAACTGGACTTGAATTGTTATAAGTTCTCCTTCAAGTCAAATTTTGAGAGCTATGTGTGAAATGTAGGAGTGTAGCCCATGTTTATTTTCTGAATTGTGGGAACTTAAACTGTAAAATGCACACTACCATTATTCAGGCTGAGATAAGATTGTTGATGGGGTTCTTGGTGTTGTCTAACAAACAGTTAAAATTATCAGTAAAAAGTGAAAAAGTGATGATGCTTATTCCCAGTTTATTGTTTTGACATTTACAACATGAACACCAAACTCCACATTCAACTCCACATTCCTGCTTTAACAAATCGTAGACGACCTTTAACATCCTCTGTTGCAGATGGTGGTGTCTGTGGTTCTTCTGATCCAAACAGCTACTTCTGCACCTCAATTTGAGTTATGGCTGAGGGCAAATGAACTTTGACGCCAGAAGCTCCAGTCGGTATTCCTCATCTGCTGGAGTTATAAGGGTTTTCCTGCAAGAGTAACATGTAAACTTTTGTTGAGCTGCAGTTTCACTAATCAGTGTTGTGTCAAGGCCACCGCTGATGAAACTAAACGATGATGCATGAGGACGATCGGATGTAGCAGCTAAGAGGCAGAAGCAGCAAAGAGAATAAAAACTTCATAATGATTACCATTTTGCCTTTCATAGTTTTTTTTCAGACTTTTTAAGACAGAAGTGCTTTCTTTCATCCGAGACATCAAAACCAACCCTTCTTTTTTCTTCTGCCAGCTGAGCTAATAAATATATCATATTGATATTGAAATTACTACTGACTTTAACAGATTTTTTTTTTAGAAGTTTTAGGAAGAAAGCTCTTCGTTTGCTTCAGTGATTGCAGATGGTGTGTTTTCTCTTGCAAGGCTCTGCAATGCAGATACAGGTACAGTGTCTGATTTGGAGTACTTTAATCAGCAGAGTCCATTCATTTATTGTCTGAGTTTGAAATGATGTCACTAACCTCCATGCCATGCTGCATGTATTGTAAGTAAGTAAGTAAAGTTTATTTATATAGCACTTCCCACAGGTTAAAAACCACAAAGTGCTTCACAAGCCACAAGCAGGGCTATTAGCTACAGGGGGTCAGTCCTAGCACCGTCACCTGCTTCACCTGCTTCACCTGCGTCATCTGCTTCACCTGCTCACTATTCATCAAGACAGGCAAAGTGTTTGTGTCCCTACAACCAAAACATTTTGTCTATCCTAAACTTGTACACCTTGTACAAATCACAACCTTGTTTTACTCTCAATGATTCATGTCTAAAGTCTAATGTTGTCCAGGAACATGAATACTGGTCACAAAAGAAAGGTCCATAGCAAAAGCAGAATAATGACATGTACACATCTTGTACTGAACAAATAAGCTCCTTTCAAAGAGTTGTGCAGTGTGTCCATACATCATGTAAGACTTTTTCCAACCCGTTGGATGAAACAAATCTGCCTCTCAGAAATGTCCAGAGTTGTTTTTAATCAAAGCTGCTCTGTGTGCTGCACATGAAAGCCTTCTCTTGATCGGCCACATCTATTAACCAGGTGTGTTTTCAAAAGTATAAATACATTTATCTTCATATTAATCCAACTATATTTAGAGGAGTATATTTAGATGTGAATTTGTCAACATCCTCTTTTCAAGGCTGGAATATTCATCTCAAATCTTGAGGCTGACTGATTCCTTACAGGTCTTGTGTTGTGACTACCGTATTTTCCGGACTATAAGCCGCTACTTTCCCCCCACGCTTTGAACCCTGCGGTTTATACAACGATGCGGCTTATCTATAGTTTTCTTCGCTAACGGCCATCAGGGGGCGCAGGAGGCGCAAAAACGAGACAGACGCAAGTGGTCAATGTAAATAAGAAGAAGCTAGTTTTTGGTGCACTGGACTCGAAATGAAAGTGACATTGAGAGCCACACCGATAGAGAGACTGAAAAGGTGTATGAGGGAGATGTTCTGAGGCTCTTCCACTCCGACACTGAAGAAGACGACTTCAGTTGTTTCAGTGCACAGGCGGAGGATGAATAAAAACATTAATAACTTTTCTGTTTTGTTCGATCAGCCGTTTTACTGTAGTGTTACAGGCACTGTTTGGAAACAATTAAGGTATGTAAAATAAACATGTACAAAATCTCTCTGTGTAAATATCTCATTTCACAACGAATATATCTGCGGCTTATAGTCCGGTGCGGCTAATATGTGGAAAAATATTTTTTCTTTAAAAATTTAGTGGGTGCGGCTTATATTCTGATGCGCTCTATAGTCCCGTAAATACGGTACAAATCTTCCCTTTTCAGAGCATTTCTTTCCTAAATCTGACTATATGTGAGTGCAGCTCCGTGGCAAGTTCAGCAACAGCTGAAGGTGTTTGTCAATCCTTTTTTTTGCTCACAAAAATTTGGCCGGTTGTGGGATGGGAACAACCGCTCCAGACTTAATCTTCAAGGTCTCATTGCTTATGAAAAGCATCCCCTGCTCTGACAAAATGCACGTGGGAGTCGCAGGTCTAAGTAGCATGAACCGGATCCAGGTTGCGGTTTCACAATATCAGCACAAGATTTCCCTGAATAGAAGGATTATGAGAGAGCTGCAGTGGTGAAGAGCTACCCATTTATTTCTGCTCACACTTCTCTGTTCACCTCCGACCCCACTAACTTGCCCCCTTCATCCCACTTCTGTCATGCACTTATAGTTCAAAGAGATGCATTTTTCATTGCAGACCATGAAATATTGAAATGCTTATGCAACATGTGCTCAGTCATGCAGCTATAACAAGTATGTCAGGGCAGGGTGGAGCAGGGCAGAAGGGCTGAGCTTACATTTCTGAGATCTCATGGTATATTCATAGCTGTTTAGATACACCCAGAATCATAAAATAAAAGTGATAATGATAACCTTATGCACAAATTTTTTGTTGGACCACTTTCATTTCTGATTAAGGCACTTATTTGCTATGGCAACATTTCTTATAGTGTGTGAGTATAATGTTTACTTCTGTTCAATGTTGCATTAATTTTTCAGCAAGATGTTTTGAGGATGGGGGAGTCAGCCTGGCCTGTCATATCTTCTCTAATATATCTCAAAGGTCCTCAGTGGGGTTAGAGTCTGGTCTCTGTGGTGGCTGAGAAGCTTTTGAAAATGATAACATCCACCCATTATTTATACCTGCTTCAATCCATGTCAGGGTCATGGTGGTCTGCTGGAGCTTACCCAGGCTGTCACCGGAGAAAGACAGGGGTTCACTCTGGACAGGTTACCAGGTTGATCCTGCCATTGTCATCCTGAAATATGCCCACACTGACCTCAGCTGACCTCCTTTTTTTGTCACATATTGTTGCTGAACCAAGACATGACCAACTGAAACAAACCAGATAATAAAACCGCCCTCAGGCTTCCATGATAGGCACAAAGCATGATGGGTACATTACTGCATCTACTGCTTGCACCCATCTCTCTGGAGCTGAACCTTCCACAGAGGCTCTTTAGATTCAGTATCAAGATCTATCACAAGTGCAGACTTGTGAGTTTGGGTGCACATGGAGATGCACTCATTCAGACCTCAATTAGAGACTGGTCAGGAAGTGGTCTTATCACAACTCATGTTATAGGATCACCTGCCTACAAACCTTCACACAAGTGCAGGTCTTTCTTTAATTATCTTTTTTTTTTTTGGTTCTGTTTTCTGGAGTTTGGAAAGCAAAATCATCTTGTGTAACATTGAGCGAACATGGCCAGCATATATCATCCACAGGAAGCTGTCTGCCTGTCCTTTGTGTTCTGGTAATTTCTGCAGTGAGAGTGAACAAAGCATTTGTGACGGCAGCTCTCCCTCGTAGGTCCTGAGAGCCTCCATTTCCTTCTTGCCCTGCATGTTTAAAGCAGAGGAGCTTGCATTTCTACTCCTCAAAGCTGACATTTCAAAGTAACATTAAATAACTTAACTCAGAACATCAAGTTGAGATGGAGGATGTTTGAGAATGGACATTATGGGAAAACAGATGTATAACAGATAGTAAAAATAGTTATGTTCTGTGAAGAATGGTTTTGAATGCTTTTAGACCCATTAAGAATGAAAAGAGATACACTGACATGAAGCTCTGCAGCATCACATATCTATCCTTTCATTTTAACTCTCTCACATCTCAAGTCTTGTGATTTTATCATAATGCAACATATAATTTTATCAAACACAGACCTGAACCATGTTAATATCTAATGCTCCCAGGTCACCAAATGTGATTTGGGATTTTGCTGAAACATAAGTAAACCTGGCTGCGGTGCCTTGACTGGGGTCCATCACCTCCCTGGTCACTGAACAGCTGAGTTCAGTATCCGTGGTGCACAAGTGCTCCTTCACGGTTCTGGAGCGTACTGTCTTTAGTTGGAAAACACTATCATTCTTCCTGCTTTCTGCTTTGTCTGCAATCTCTTTCTGATCAAATTGTCTGAAAGCTGGATAGATGAGGATTAGAGTCTGCAATCTTGCAGCCATGTCTCGTTGTAACCTTGCCAGTGCTTTGATTTGCTGGGGATCTTGCATTTCCCATAAGAAAAGTGGTTTAAACTCACACTTCCTTTTTCTCTATTTGTGCTTGCCCTGCATCCTCAACATCTTCTCTTCAGCTTGTCTGGATTTATTACCTCATTTGAGGTCGATTTTGGGCACAAAGCTGCTAGTTTGCTGAGGTAAAGTAGTTTAATAGACCCACAGTACACGGATGAAGAGGGTCGTTCTGGTGGTTCTGGTGCATGGTGGATCCTTACAAAAAATATAACTGATCTGCAGGTATCCATGACCACTTGTGTGTAAATGTGGGTTGAGGCATGCGAGCGCTTGACAGCTGATACTATCTGAATGCTGATAGCTTTTATTATTAACAGGGTGGTTATAAAACCCCGGTTAAACAATAAAAATGAACTTACAACTCTTGGAGGAGTTGTTCATTCAGAGTTAAAATAACACATACTTATAAATGAACAAATAAACGATTAAATAGAATTTGTTTTAACAATCTGTTTTTTTAGATAAAGCAGAGACAAACAGAAGCAGCTTGTAACCTGCACTTCTAAAGCAAATACATGCAAAAGTCTAAATAGAGAATTGTCTGTGAAAACAGTGGATAGGATTATAAAACCCCTTCAAGAAGGTAACTCAGCCAGCTTTGACTAACGTTTGGAGTAGGTAAATGAGGAGGGAAACATAGAGGTAGACCAAACATTAGGAAAGAAAATTCCTTGACAAGAGAAAATGCACAACATAAGAAATAAAAAAAAGACGAATATGTAAACCACCTTTAACCTTCTTCAAGGCAAGGCACCATATTTGGTAACTTCAGTAGAACTACATACTATAATTATTACAAAAAAAGAGTTAAAAGAGGTCCTTTAATATTCTCCAATAACCCTCTGGAGTTGATATTTCAAAATTTTAAGTATTTTATTGAATGCCCTATGAAGGGTTAACACCTGAACAGAAGAAAACAGCGTTACATCAGTCTGAAGAGAAGCAGTGGAGACTGTAGACGTCTGGGTGAAAGATGAATGATGTATCTGTGTTGGATGAAATCATGATGGTGAAACGTCTTTGTTGTTCGCATCCAATAAAAATGTATAAGGATGCCTGCCTGAAGAAAACAAGAACATTTCCACAGTTATTGATGGTCCAGCGTTGCATGTTGGGAAACAAACCAAGGGAGGTGGTATTGATTCTTCATTAGATGTACAGGTAAGCAGTGGAAGTTTGGACACTTTTCCCATTTCATCACTTGAAAGTAGATTTGAATTCATTTTTCAGGATAGTGATGTATTTTCCCACAGGACAAAAAAACAAACAAACAAAAAAACATTAAAACTTTTTTCCAGAAAAAAAAGATGAATAAATAACTCAAGAACAAGGCCAACAAATAATCTGAACCTCAAGCCAATAGAATTTTTTTGCCTGAAACTAAAAAGTCTGCTCATTAAGGCTGATCTGCCAACTTTCATGAAAGGTGGAGCATGATTGATAAGGAATATTGGTTTTAATTAGTGAAGGCCAGGCTTCAAAGAATTCAAGCTGCCACAAAACTACAGGTGCAGTGAGGTAGGAATTGTAATATTTGGGATTCACACCAAAATGATTTGATAATTTCTTTCTTCTATTTAACAAAAAAGAATAATTACAACTATTCAGTATATTTTAGCTACGGGTTGCACTTCCATCTCTCTTCTCGAAACACTCAGTCTTTAAGTAAGCGTGTACTCTCCCTTACTGAGGTGATTGACTCTGGGAATTATTGATGAAGCAGGACACGGCATTCACGCAGCCGGAGTGTGTGAGGAGGGCACTGAAGCCCAAGGGTATGCCAGGACTGAAAAGCTTAATGAACAAAAGAAAGGGAGGTGGGAGAGATGTACGCTTCCCTGCCCATGTGGTGTGACTGATGTGAGGAGAAATGTTTGGGTGGTGAAGAGCCTGCACGAATCCCGGTGGAGCCTCATCAGTGGAAAACTCTTCCATAGCCCACCCTGACTGGACCAGAAGGCTAAGTGGTGTGAAGCAGGGAGCTCTCCGACAAGCTCCATTACTCCACCTCAGCCAATTCCCCTGCTCTGCCTGTCAGTGAGGAGGTGATGGGGTGGGTGTTGGGGAGTGGTAGGTCGATCGGAGAGGGTGGACTGGAGCAGAGTTTCATTCATTTACCAGCCCCCTGATCAGCTATGTACGCTTTTTAGTTGCTTTGTAATGAAGGCTCTAAAAGTAGTTAATTCTGCCTCATTAGCTTGACTTTTTAGTGCATTAAGAGGTCGGTTTTCCGTTGATCTCCTCCTGAGAGATAGATGAGTGGGAGGTAGAAACAGACAGGCAGAACTGTGTCTTGGCCAAGTTGGACCTTGTTAGTATTGATCCTTTTAGACCGAGCACCCTTTCATTTATAATTCATCCCTGTCTGATGGACACAGACGGATGTTGGAGAGTGTGGGTGTGAGCTTTGTTTTTGCATGTTTTCATTAGCAGTCTGAAATGTTTTGTTGTGAGCCACCAGAGGGTTGTGTATGGACTTCGTGGGGGTGAGGGGAAGGTGGACGGGGCTGTCTGTCTCCTGGCTGATCCCGGCTCTGCTGGGTCTGATGGGTGCTGTGAGCATGGCCGCTGGCCTCTGGTGGGCTACGGGATGCCAGGATGTCTCCTCCCAGCAGCAGAGCTGCGGTCCACTTCAGGAAACATCAGCTTGAATGAGGCGAGTGGCGGGGATCACTACCCATTAATATTTGAGGGGCTCTCCTCGCTGCAGTTGTTTACTTAACAGAACACGCTCCAGGGCTCCCCTGAAGAGCACACCGTAGACGAGCTGACAGTGTCGCCCTGTCACTCACTCCTCTTGGTCTCCCCTCACCACTCACCGAGCCTCTCCTGGGTGCCATATTGTTACCCATCTACCCATCGCGCTGCTTCCTACCTGTCACCCTCTGTAGTTTCTGTTTACGATATACAAATGTGCGCTCCTTCATTGAATGACTCATTTTGCTGCCTGCGTCTCCCGTTCAATGTGCAAACTCATCTGCATCAGTGATTTGCTTCCTCACATTTTGCTGTTTCACACACTTATTTTAGTCACCTCTGAGCAGTCCAATTTGACTACAGTCCAAACCCTGTCCTCTTTTTTTCCTTCACCACTCCTAAGATAATGACAAGCATTCACCCATGCAGGCCTTGTTCGCCTAGCTGCTTCCCCCAGATGTGCATATCAGTACTCTGAAGTCAGACAGAGTTCAGAAGTTCATGCAGCTTTAATAACTAAGATTTCTTTCCCCCTATTTTATCACTGTCTTGTCTCTTAAAACAGGCAGCCCAGTTACTGGAGTAAACTGTTTTACGTTTCTAGAAACCAGTCACTTTTGGAGAAGTTCAGTGAAACTCTTATCTTGTAATATGTTAATCAGAGCTACTACGTTTAATATTTGTTCTCTTTGGTTTTAAACTGCTTTTAATCCTCTTAGCGTGTTGAAAAGAGGTGAGGAAGGGGGAATGAGTGTCTGGGATCATCTGTGATAGAAGAGCGGCAGGGAGAGCAAAATGAAAGACGGTAGTAAGACCAGCCCGTCTTTATGGCTCGGATGGAGCGGCAATGACCACGAGACAGGGAGGAGGGCTGCAGGTGGCGGAGATGAAGAGATAAGTTTCTTTTGAAGTGATGAGGATGGATACGACTGAAAATGAAGACATCAGAGGAACAGCCAGGGTCACAGATAAAGTAAGAGCCTAGATTCAGGTGCTTTGGACCCATAAAGAGGAGGGATAGTGACTACATTGATGGAGCTGTCAGGCAGGAGAAAAAGTGAAGACCAAAGAGAAGATTTCTGAAATATAAAAGCAGTTCATTGGTATGACAGAGAAGATGGTGAAGACGGGGTGATTTTTTTTTTTAGTGCTGTCTCTTCATGGTTTCACACAGTTTAAATTTGCTTTTAATTATTCTGGCTTGTTGGATTTTCTTTGTTTTACTGTTGTGCGTTATTCTCGTGTACACTGCTTTGGTGAACTCAAATGTGCTCTATAAATACTATAGCCAATTATTTTTCAGGCAAATAATTACAATCAATTCTTTAACTCCCTGTCTTGATTTTCATCCGTCTTTTATTCTTTAAGGGTATTAACAGTCTAATAATTCCTCCAACTCCTCTGAAAAATAACACAAGTATACTGCTCAAAAAACTAAAGAGAAAAAGATATCATACTATCTATGCAGATATGGACCAGCTAATGTGTTTGAAACAAAAGGATGGCACTTCGTTTGATGGAAATGAAAATAATCAGCCTACAGAGGGCTGGATTCAAAATCACTCGGAAAATTAAAGTGAGAAAAATGATGCAGCTGGCTGGTTTGTGTTGCTGAAATTTTCTTGGAAGTAAATCAAAATGGTACTCAGTAGTTTGTTTGACCCCACGTGCTTGTCTGAATGCCTAACAATGTCACAGCATCCACATAATGAGATGATGGACGGTGTCCTGGGGTATCTCCTCCCAGATCTGGACCAGGGCATCACTCAGGTCTTGGATAGTCTGAGTTTCAACCTGGCAGCATCAAATGGACCTAAACATAATGTCCCAGAGGTGTTATACTGGATTTAGGTCAGGTGAGCGTGGCAGCCAGTCAATGGTATCAGTTCTTTCATCCGGCAGGAACTGGCTGCATAATCTCGTCACATCAGGCTGGGCATTGACATGCGCCAGGATGATCCAGGAACCACTGTACCACCGTAGGGTCTGATGGTGGGTCCAAGAATTTCATCCTGATACCTGAGGGTAGACAAAGTGTGGCTGTTTAACCTGTAGAGGCACCAGTTTTTTGTTTTGTTTTTGCTTTTCCACTGTCAGCTCCGAGGAAAGCACCGACTTAGTGCCAAGAAAACTGGTGCTACATTGGCCCCAAGACCTTGCTGGGCCAGATGCAAGAACCGCTATGTCAACGGTGGGGTGCATGGTTATTGTAACCAACCAAAACAATGCAATCACCATATTTGAATATGCTCATAAATCTAAAACATATATCATGGAAATTCTGGATGGATTCTTACAGATTTAACCATACAATCAAAAATATGTGTACTGTACAGCAGACATGACTCTAAAAGACTTACTTTAGTCTTGAAACATAAACACCGTCAATGTTGATGGCAGAAAGTTGCAGGAAGTTGATTCTGAACTCTAGTCAAAATTGAGATCAACATCTCCACACACTGAAATTCGTTTTCTAAGAATTTCGCTCTCATTTTATGGTTTTCCTGCTTCCTTCATGCTCTTCAGACTTTTTTGGAGCTATATATAAACAAATGTGCATGAAGAAGAGAAAGATTCAGCAAAGTGACCTCTTACAAAAGAAGTCAACACTGAGAGCCAGGTGTGTAATTGTGATTTCAAGACTAACTGTGACAGGCTCAGCAGCGGCACTCCTGTGAGGTATGTGTTTAGATTGTGTTAAAAATGGATGCAGATATTTGATTTCACAGGAAATCATGACAAAAGGCTGAAGCGCTCTAACATGAAGTTCCACTGATGACCACTAGGTGCTGAATCCCATTTAAAAGATATCAATATTGCTTACAAAATAGTACATTTTCCCCCACAACTCACTTTAGTGAGCTTAGCTAGACATATAACTTTTGATTAGTATTTTTGTTGTTCCTAAAATAATTACTTCATAAAGAATTATGATATGCCTCAAAGCTTGCTTTCTTTTTATTTCTAATATCAATCAGTTTTCAGGTATCAAGTTCTCTGTAAGTCTGAATGTGGTCGGTTTGTTTAACCTAACCGAACAGTGAGGGTGACACGACAAAGCTTCCCAGACAAGTTTCTGCTTCTGAGTCCGCTGACAAAAGTATCTCCTTGTAAATGTGAAGTTATAAAACCTTGTTTTATAGTACAACATAAAATTAGCACACACTGAAGGAGGCTTGTCTCAAAAATCTCCGAAATATTTCTAACATGCAATAAAAGTTGATAGAGGATCAGCTTTAGAGCAAGTCGTTTTGGTTTTGTAGTCAAAGACTTTGTTATATATACTTAAACGGCTAGATGAGTTTAAAATGTGTAGATGATTTGAAGAGAGACAAGCTCAGGTCTTTTAGTTTGTTTTGTTGTTGTATCATGACATTTCTCAAACCTGTGCTTTTTTTCTGCATGCGCGCTATCTAGAGAAAAGACTCCAGCAGCTGGGTGGAGACGTGACAACTGAGTTCCACTTTTCAGTTTGCTTGTTTGCATCCTTGCAGACAGTGTTGCAGGAGGATTAGTCCTCTCTTGTCTGAAGATTAAGCTGCAGCCAGCAGCCAGTCATGAAGGCTTGGAGGCCGTGGGTTCTGGGTAACAGAATTACACTACAACCCAAAGTTGTCTAATCAACATGTCATATCTTGTTTGTTTGATCCGTCGTCGCATGCAAAAATGTGATTTGGTTTGATGCTTACTTGGCTAGGCTAGCTGTGATTTCCCCTACTTTTTGTGCCATGGCTGCTGCATGGCTCCCTGTTTTCTGTAAATATGGGGATGTGTAATAAGGAAGTCCCCCACCTTCATATCTGTCTCCTGTCAGACTATCTTTTGAGCTGCCGCTGTGGAAGACAAAGATGTGAATAAACAGAAGAGAGCAGACAGGTTAAAAAACTGGCCTCTTTGTACTTTTAGGTCAAGTGTTCTTTTTATGTCAGTCTCCCTCTTTTCTCCTGCTATCTGGAGGCTCCCTGCTCTCCTCAGTTGAGCAGGATTTGTCACAGGTGTTAGCAGGATGCGCTCTCTCCCATTACATCGCAGAGTCTTTCTCTGCTCTGCTTTGAACCCCGCTGCATTTTTGCAATCTCAATAATGAAGGCAGGGTCTATATGCACAGAGAAATCACCTAATCTCAACAGCCGAAGTCATATCGAGCTGCTAGGAAAGGAGTGTTTTTATGTGTGTGTGCAACGCCCCATTAATTAAGAGAACAAGAGTTTCAGTCTCCCCGAGTGGGTGCAGATTTCCTCTCATCTCAGGCTTTGTCTTGTGCGGCTTAATTTTCACACCTTGTGCCACGCCGTCGGCTCTTATGCAGTGTTTTTTGTTTGATGCTAGTCTTTGTTTCTTCAGGTCGGCTTATTTGTCGAACAAAGCTGCTCACTCAAAGCCAGATGGAAAAGTTTAAGGGCTCGTGACGTGTCCATCTTTGTGAAAATATTGTACTTCAGGCACAAACTGTCTGGTACAGTGCCCACATACTTGTCTACCTTTTACTTCCCACACATTTATAGACTCATTTTTATAGATGCCACTTTTTCAATATCAACCATTTCTTTATAATATGGCAAAAAAAAGGGTGAATGTTTTTATTTAAAAAGGGGGCTGAGCTAAAGTGAAGGTAAAGGGAAAGTTTTCCACTTGGTATCTGTTGGAAGAAATCCAATACTATACTCATGAATATGTTTTAATCAGAGCAGAACTTTGTGCAAATGAGAACGGTTATGTTTTACTTATCTTTGAATAGCCCATTAATATTTTACAACAGATGTGAATCTTCTTCCACTGAGTCGACCGTGTTGCATTGACACAAGACAAACTGCGTTCTGGTTGCAGCCTCTTCGTAGATGCTCAGACACTCTTGGAAGCAGAGGATGCATCAGGGATTTATTTGATTTCAATCTGCTCTTTTGCAAAGAGATTTCACAAAATTTTACACAGTGAATGTGTAAGTAATGCAGGCTGAGAACTGTTATGATTCAAAAGTGAATGTGAAAGTGGGAAGTGCAAGTGAATACACATTCTGAGTCTGTCATATTAGGAATAATTATGTGTATATATATATATTTATTATTAATTGCCTAGCTAAAATGTATGATTAAAACTTGTATAAAATTAGGCTTCAAAATCATGCTAAAAATGAGCAGTGATGTCTGATCTTAACTGAACCAAACTGCTTCGATGTAAAGTCACAGACATGCTGCAGATATTAAGATATATTAAGCTCTAAGTTAAGTTCCAGATACTACAAAATTCTACCACAGCCTTTCACGGTGTGGTCATTAGGGAGTATTAATACACACATTAATACCTGTATCTGTATGTGCATAGCCCTCTATCGCTCTGCTACATGTTGTTGGCTCTTGACAGTTTAAACACAAACCAAGTAACACATGTGTGTGTTATGTCAATAACTGCACGATAAGTCCTTTAAGACCAGCAGTACATTTGTCTCTTCAGCCCAGGGAGAATAAATCTG
>JAOWBL010000002.1:14647556-14667985 GCA_028564865.1 Zenarchopterus dispar
TTTGAGTCCCTGCAGACAGTTTGGTAGTTTTAACTTTGTGTGTTAAAAACGTGTACATAAAGTGTGTATAAATGACTGTCTATATTTCTTTACTATATTCTTACTCCATTTATGATTGTTGATTCAGGTGTGAGGAGGATGCAAATCAAGGAGCTGCAGAGGCAGGAATAACAAACAAGTCCTTCATTTTCAACCGAAAGCAATACCAGGGGAGGAAATCCAGAATAAGAATATAAACCAAAAACAGCTCCGGAAAAGAAAAAAAAAAGAGCCAGAGACAGACTGAAGGACAGTCTGTGAGTGCAAAAGCTCTGACCCACCAACCAACTGTTAAAGTAAAGTAAAACAGGACAATAAATAGGGAGAGGAGCTGACAAGACACAGATGTTAACAATTGGGGCATATTAGAACAAAGGAAGTTAGAACATGACTTTCAAAGTAAAACAGGAAGCAGCACAGTAGCTAACACTGGAGACGAGCAACAAAAACAAAGACAAGCAAGCAAAAAGAAAAACAAGACTTAAACAGACAAATCCTCCACCTTTTGTGTCTGTTGATTGTAGTTTTCAGGAATAAATAATTAACTTGTACAAACTTATGAGAAGATGCACTCATGTAGAAATAGTCCTTTATGAAGTAGTTTTTGTTCACATGCAAAGTATAATGACCTTGGTTTGTCTGCAGATACCCTGTCCACACTATACCTTAAATGATAACGTGTTAGAAACTTAAAGTAGATATTTAATTTGACATAACTTCATTGTAAACTGTCCTAACATCATCTGCTGCAACTCAAAACTGCTTCAGTTCACGTCCTTGTGCTCCCTAGTGAAAGTTAACACTCTTTACCATCCGATAATAGACATAGGTTTGTTTTAACGCCGGACTAAAGCGGAGATGATGTTTCATAGCCTCTAAATCAGTTTGCTGCAGTTTCGTCGTTTAGCTTTTGTTTTGGGGAGTTTTGTTTTTCCTGTAAGTGGTTTGTAGAGATTCCTGGACAGTCATGATTTGGGCTTTTATGATCTGCCTACATCTTTTCAGAACCGTTTACGTCAGAAGATGGTGAGGTTCATGGTAAAACGCTCGTCTTGACAAAATTCATTGTGGATTTGAAGGCGCGCTAAGAGGATCATTATCCTGTTGTGGAAACCTTCTTTTATTTTGTGGTCAGGAAACGGCAATGCTAAAGGGATTTTAACATGCATGTACAAAAGTACCGTCAGTCAAAATTCCACCTAATCTGATAACTATATTTGTACTCAATTTACATTCAAATATTGTATCATTGTTAATTTGATTGCTGTCCTTGCAAAATCCCACATGTTAACATTTTCCCTTCTTATTTTTATGCAAATTTTGCATTTATGTCTTATACACTAACCCAAAATGAAATCAAAATCTTTTTAATTTGCAGTGTGTGCTGTACATACAGGGCTTTAATCTGTGACTAACGTAACAAGATTACACTCGTGACAGCCCTCCCATGTCCCTCTTACAAGAGAAATCTGTGCTTTTCCTCTGACAGGAATCACATCAGTCAGGCGGTGGAAGCAGCGGCGATATCCGCCACCACGCCGTCCTGAAAGAAAACACACCACGGCCTTTCTAACATGCTCGCTATTACTGTGCAATGAAGCAGTGACTGTTGCCATTATTTTGCTGTGAGATATCAAGATCTTGACATCGTCTCAAAATGGCTTCAAACCCAGACTGAAACTCCTTAAACACAGTGCAGAATGTAATATGACTGTAAATAAGCGAACTGTTATTTCATTATAGATATTATGAACCTCAGAGATTTTGAGTTTTGCTTCATCGGCTTCACTTCATTTGTTAATTCATTCCTGCATTTAGGGATGACCAAGTTTAAAAAAAAAAACTCAAAAAAACACTGGGACAAAAGCAACGAAGAACAGTTTAGACGTAGTCATGAGAAAATAAGAAACAACACAAATGATCTTTTTTTTCCCTTTGGTACAAGAGGTTCAGTCTGTTCAAAGATGACCAGAGGATGTCCACTTTCTCAATAAACTGCTCATAATCAGTGTCTAAAGAAACGTTGGAAGGAATGTGCATATTTCTCCTCCATGATCGTAGAGGTTTCAAGGAATCCAAAGAAAGTGTGTAAAAAGCAAAAGCACAAGCGTTAACTCTGATCCCTCATTCAACATTGGATCAAAAACAGTCCTTCATCAACAGCTGATGTAACCACGTGGACAAAAATACCTCAAGGAAACCTTTATGAAGTAATGCAGGGTGGAATTAATCTCATTTGCACCTCTGTGACGGTGGCACTGATGCACATCATTACAGTGATGTTCTGGAGCAAATGTGCTTCAGTCAAATATTTCCCAGGAATGCCCAGTGACTTTTTCAAAATCACATTTCATGAACATTGCAAAGGTTTGAGTGATGGACAAATTGAATGTACAAGGTCATTAAACCATTACTTTCCCAGCATTATTCTAATTTTGTATATTATATACCAAGGGCACAGTGTACTATATATATGGAATATCTGAAATAACAAATGCACTACAGGGGTTGATAGAGAAGACAGTGGAAATATTTCCTTTTCCTCCTGTGGCTTACTAACTGAAATACTGGAGCATGCTGCTTTAGCTATCCTGAGTAAATGTTGACCTGACAAGAAAATATTCTGCATTTTGTGCTCCACATACCCAGAAAGAAATGAACCATCTGGTGCAGGACAGTTCAGAAATCTGTCCTGACTGTTTTCATTCATTGTTTAAGTCGTGACGAGGGGATTTGATTTGTGATCTTAATGGAAATCCAAAAAAAAAAAAGTTTATTAGTTATCAGTGTAAAAAAAAATACACGCAAGTGTGCAGTGTTGGTGAACACCAGTGGGCTGTATGGTCTTAAGCTGGCACAAACATTGTCACTGTAGCCTCACAGTTGTGATTTCACAGAGTGACAGGGGCGTGTCATGGTGAGATCAGGCATCACTGGAGGCTTGAACTCAGAGGCCTGATCCACCCCTGAACCAGAATTTCTCTCTGGGGAGCTTCTGCCAAGCTCAGCACAGCCTCTGTGACGGACGAGCTGCCCGCAGTGGGCCTGAGCACTAGAAGAACAGTAGAAGTGTGTGTGTGAGAGCCCACACATGTGTGTGTGTCTGTATGTGTGATCCAGGCTCTTCCTGAAGTCTCTATGTTCTGTGATCGGTGCCGGAACTCCGTCTAAAACGTTCCTCCCAGGTGGAAATGTGTTGCTTCTGAAATTTCTGAGGGTGGATGTAAAACTTTTGATTTAAACTGCACTATTTCAAGACAGGTTACGGTGTGGCAGCTTTTAAAACTGGTTTGTCTTACTGGTATGATTTTTTGACAACATCAGTAGCAGTAAAGAGGGTAAAATATGACACACACATTCAAGTCTCGATTTTTATTGCAATGCAGGATGCAGTGGAACTGTATTTAACCTGAATTGTACCCTGCTGACACCTTAAACTGCTAAACAGAGGCATAAAGAACAGAATATTACAGTGAGATTGCCTGGAGATGTGTGGGGGACTGCAAAGAGGGGCGTCTTCATCATCTGCTGATATGAAGAGCCCATTAAACGGTAACAAAATACTTATGACTGGTACCGTATATTGTATTAAATGATTCCCCTGGAAGGGGGTTTATTATTTTAAAAATACCTCTCCTATGCATAAGAGCATTTATTTCAACCTTTGAATTCGTTTGGAATAGTCTCGATTTTAAATGTACAATATTCATGTCTGATCACAGACCAGGACCAGAACTATCCAGTCTCCTCGTCTTTCTCCACAACAATAACACTACACCTCCATCTCCTGATGGTGGCTTGGTGGTTGGCGCTCTTGCTTCATAGGAAGAAGGTCCCTGGTTTGAATCCCGTGTCTGCATGTTCTCCCCGTGCTTGCGTGGGTTTTCTCTGGATACTCCAGTTTCCTCCCACAGTCCGAGAACATCCATGTCAGATTACTGGTGAGTCTAAATGTCCCACAGTAGCGAGATCTGTGGTTGATTGTCCACGTGTGCAGCCTGTGCAGGACGTTCTCCTGCCTTTTCCCTAAAAAGAGCTGGGAGAGACTCCCTGACTAGAAATAAGTGAGTATAAATAATGAGTGGATGGATGTTCTTTGGCACAAGAATCACAGTTGTTACTGGGATGAAAACTCAATGGGGGGGACTTGTGGAGAAACTTCTAAAAGGGAAAAATTCATCAGGATGCTGCAACCCATGCTGTTCTCCTTGGAATCAGCGTCCTTCTTTCTTGTGAGAGGGATGTGTCTTCCTTCTTTCACTTCTACCAAACTTGGCGAAGTTAGCTAATTAAGCAAGCGCATTTTGGTCCCGCTGAACTCCTCGTTTCTGTTGTTTCCTTTCATGATTCTTAAACAGTGGTTTGACGGATGGATGAGGCGAAACTGTAAATAACTCAGGAGCAGTGAGACCTTCTGCTCCATATTTACCAGAATGAATCTTCTCTGGTTGTTTCTTCAACAATGACTGCTTAGCTTAGCTTTATATTCACATGTATTGTTGTCTCTTCACTGCAGCAGAACATTTCCTGTTCGAGGCTTCAGCCTTCCTTCGTTGTACGTCTATTCATATGCGTGTGGCTGTATTTTATTAGGATCCAGATTTTTCTCTTTGACATCGAGGAACAGATGGGAGCGCTGATGCTGATCAGGTGGACCGGCACTGATTTACATATTTATCACCTTATCTCTCCAGCTGTGATATTCGGAGGGATGTTTTTATTTTGGTGTGTTAGTTCCTTGTTCAACTAAACACCATCACAACTGTAATTAAACTGGTTTTTATTCAGTTTAATTACAGTTGTGATCCCTGACTTAGTCACACAGGAAAAATGACATGTAATGTCAGGCGACATGGCAGGAATTTGATGAACCACAAATGAAGTAACAGACAAGTTATTCCCTCTCTTTTCCCCCCATATGCAACTTCAAGCCACGCTAAGTGACTCTACAGTCAAGAAAGCAGGTTCAGACTAACTGTAGCTTGCAACAAAATCCTTTTGTTCCCCAAAATGTTGAACTATTCCTTTAACATTTGGTAATCAGCCATCAAGGCTCACTCATCAGCTGTAGATGCCAGCACCTGGACGTTTTAGCTTCGTTCACAGAAGTACATACATCGCCATGCTCTGGGTTTCGCTCAAATATTTGAAATGGTCATTTTATCATTTTAACCTTGTCTCCATCCTGCTGATTTCAGCGCTCTGATCTTGACCAGTGACAGAAAGAGCAATAGCAGTCATACGTGACGGCGTGTCTCTGTACATTTGGCTCTTGATCAATAAAAACACGTGCACGGTGATATATGAGGATGGTGCTTGAAAGCAACTGCTTCGCCGTCGTCTCTGTATATGATGATGGGGGTGTTAAGCAGTCACTTCTCCTGCTGTGCATGTAAACTGCTTTTCTTTCATTTTGCGAGTAATACTGCTGGGATGTTTGCGTCTCTGGTTTTGATGTTGAATGTGTGTGAAACAGCCATGAGTATTACACCTGTAAACGTGAAATTGGTTCTGATAGAAACATATTCATTTTCACTGGCTTTTACACTTTGTGCACTGTTTTTCTTTATCCTCCTCAATGTGGTATTTCTCTTGGTTTCTCAGTCTGTCTACCACACTTTGTCTTTTTCACATAACTTAAGTACTAAAGTACTAAAACAGGCTCCACACACTTTCTTTCACTATCTCGGATTCTTAGATTCGCCATTAAAACCAGAAAAGCTCCATTTGAAATCTACAAAGTGGAGCGACAGGGATCCATTACCAGCAATTTGTAGATTTAAAAAAAAAGACCTTGTGCACCTGAATGCGGATAAGTTCGGGTGAATACTCGTGAATTGTAGATGTCAATGTGAGCGGCTGTTTGAAGAGCATGAAAACTGCAATTAGACTGAGCATGATGCCTTAAACTTTTCAAGGCCTCAGCCTCTCTGTAGCTCGTGCATCTTCGTGTAGTAATTATGCTTCCTTTTGTCACACACTGTTTCTAATCTTTGATCGTTTAGAAATGAGATTGAATGTGTGACACAAAGGAGTGTGACACTGAAAATATTCATCAGTTAATCACTGCTGACCTACGTGGCAGTTTGTATCGAAGAAAGTGAAAAATTCAACAATTTTTACGTGGCTCGGTGCTCATCCTGACAATTTTTCATCCACATTCATTTAACCGAATCTGTCAATAGGCTCATTCATTCAGTGGTTTTATTTATTTTTTTATTTACTCTACCTCCAGATTTTGCGGCACACTTTTAGACAAGTCCGGCAAAACCTGTCTAAACTCTGATATTAAGATATATTTTACAAAATGGATGGTAAAGGTTGCACATTACTTGAAAGGTTAAATTTCTGAGGAAAAGAAGACTTACATTCTCCAGAGGGCTTCGCTTTATACGTTTGTTTCTTAGAACGGCTTTATTTAGTTTCATCATCACGTCAGGCAGATAATGAAACATGCTCAAGAGGAAGTCATTTGAGTCTTGCAGACGAAGTCATCATTTGTGGTCGTGGATGAGTGGCCTAAGGCCAGCAAAAGAGAGATTTGGACCAGGTCGCTACACGCTACAGAAACTACAACCCATGCTAAGGATCTGCCTCGCCACTGTCGCCGGGCTGCCTCTTTAAGTTTATTTCTGCTCATTCGAATCAATCTGACATTTAGCAGTGTGGGAATGTGGACCAATGAGAACACTGACCAGCACATAATTGGTCAAGTGGAGCTCAGCTACGCTCACACATATGTCCACCTTTGCGGTGATTGGCAGTTAACATTACAGGAAGCCCAAAGTTGCAGCACCTTTTAAAGAAAAAAAAAATGTCGATGTCAGAAAATCAGCAGCCAGTCAATGAAGTCCTTGGTCTCCACCATCAAACTGTCAAAAATCAGGCTGATTCAGATTCTGTTATGCCGCTGCCAGCTCTCTCATGAGACCTCCCTGTTTTTTGCTCTTAGGCTGCTTGTCCGCATCTGCGAATGATGAATTTGTCCGCAAGAACACCATTACTTGCTGGTGAGCATGTTTCACTGCATTATTGACATTTGGTGTAATTGTGAAGCCCTTTCCTGACGTTACTATACCATTTAAAAAACAACCTACATGAAGCTTTGTGATCTTGAATTTACTGTTTAATTCACTGAATACCTAACACATGCTTCAGCACCAATAAAAGTAGGTGTGATTCATAGCCAATGTAGACAAATAATCAATATTTGGGCAGCAGTACTTTTTCTTGACTGTGGTGCAATCGGACTTTGTGTCATGCCAGGAGCATCATACGTCCCTGAATATTGTGCAACAACATTGTGTGTACACCATCAGTCAAATGTTTGGACACACATTCCTATTTCTTTGTACGTTGCTCATAACTGAAGTTGATCTTTGAGTGCTTTTAAACTACAAATCTTATATAAAGAGTCATGAGTGCCTAGAATTTATTTTCTGAAGTGGAGTTTTCTGGCTGTAAGTGCAGTAGTTGAGAACATTGTGGTAGAGCAGGATTTTTTTCAGCTTGCCATTATTTACTTAATGATACTTGAAGACGAAAAGAACGAAAAAGTTAGCGATCCACTTTGGTTCGTGTACGACTATCAGACTGTCGCATGGTTGTGGTGGGGTTCAGTCTCGTTCTTCTTCACATTGCTGTTACAGTTCGTTGAGGTTTTTTGGGCATCTCTCCTAAGGTCCCACCATAGCATTTTAACTAAGGTCTGAATTTTGATCAGGCCAGTCCACAACCTTGATTCTTTTACTTTTCAGCCTTTCTGGCATAGATTGGCTGATGTGTTTTTGAACATCAGTCATGCTTCTGTGGTCTTTTTCACACTGTACTGTACAGTCTCAGATTTAAAGCTGTTTTTTTTTTCTTTCTCCTTACGGTCTGACCTTGGGATATATTATTTATTATGCAAACTCCCGACACAGTTAGAAACTCTCCTGAATGTTTTCCACTTGCGCATGTCTTTCTAGCAGTATAATGTTGAACTCTGGAAATGCTATCGAAACTACTTTCCCAATTACGTCCAGGGACATCTTTTACTTGATGTCTTTTCATCTTTGTGTTGACATAAACCTCAACACTACAAACCTATAAAAATGGTCTGCTTCTATAAAAGTCTGCACACCTGCTGATGATAAAGGGATCATGAGATGATGATAAACTGCACCTGAGGGGTACTCAGTAGCGTTCCCATTAGCCCTAGATTTACGCAAAACCATATCATAAAGAAAATCCCTGTAATGGAAACTCCTCTCATTTGAAAAAACTGACAAATATCCCCAAAACTTATTACATTTTCAACAAGATGGTTTTTTTTAGATCTGTCAATAAATGTAATCTAGTTTATCACAAAAGTGTAATCAGAATGCTTTTTGCTCATTTCCACGTCTCCAGCATTACAGGGTGTGATGTAGTTGGCCAATCTAAAGTCATCAAAATCTAGTTTCCAGCTGTTTCATTAATACGATGCGGTTGTGTTATAACACTACTTAATCACTATGAATTACTTAGTTATATAAACGGTTTGCTTCTAACTAATCATTTCAGTGATCATCCACTGCCTTCATCCTCTGTTGACTAGTTTTGCAACACTAAAGAGACACTAAGGAGACTAAAGACGCTTTTGTCCATCCTTCTCAAAGTCGAGATTTTCTATTTCATTGTTTTGAAGAAAAGTTTCACAGGACGAGATTTACGGAAATGCAGAGAGAAGAAGGAGAGCTACGCCCGTAATAAGAAAAACAGGGTTCAATGGAAACACTGATCCCCTGCAGCGGTACCTTTATCACAAAGGCAGTTTTGTTGTACTTTTGCAAAAAAAGTGTGATGGAAATGTAGCTAATGATACCCAGTATTTTTTTTTTCTTTTTTTGGCTTTATTTTTTGTTGAATAATTTATGGCACAGTGAAAAAATTATGTGTTGTTCTTTTTCTGAGGTTGTATTTGCTTCATACAAAGGCAAATATTTGCCTAAATATCTTTATATATTTATATCTACTTCACTAAAAACCCATTATAATCTGATCATTTTTCACCATGTTTTTTTTTTTTTAACCAAAAAAGGAATTAAAAGAGGGAGCTGCAACTTTTGTACATGACTGTATGAAGCCTGTCTGCATTTTCACAATACCCTCCAACCTCCTCTTCTCTGTCAGTGGCTGGTTTCGTGCAGCAGCACAAGACAGTCTTGAATACAGGTAGAAGGAGGTGTCACACTGCAGCCTACGCAACCTGACCCATTTTGTCAAAAAGAGGACCAATCAGCAGCGAAGCCGAGGGGTGCCAGAGACGGGGAGCACACGCAGTCCCAGAGGAAGGACAGCTATTACAGCACAGGAAACACAATCATCTACTGGCCTGCGGCTAAATGTAAGATTCAGCAGTGCAGCAGAAGAGTTAAGTCATTTTAAAGTGCAACCAGTAACCCCCCCATCCCCCACTCCCTCCTAAATGTCTTTGAGCTACTTGAAAATCTGATCAAAGACACTTGGACACCTATAGATGCATTATATTTTCTGAAAGCCATTAGGGTGTTTTCTCTGCGGTTTGCATCTATCTGGAGATGGTTCCTCCGATTACATCGGAGATGACTTGATTTTAATGAAGCAATCGCTGGTTTGGGAAGGCGAGATGAGGGGATGAAATGGAGAGACCAGATGAAAGAGGAGGGGTGATCAGGGACGAATAGAGATGAGGGGTCACAGTGGAGGGGAGAGCCGACTGACAGATATGGAAATGAAGTCAGGAGGGAGTCGGAGATAGGAACTTCTCTTTCACTTCCTCTTTGTGTTTACCCTTCAAAAAAAAAAAAAAAAAAGAAATAGAGTGAGAGAGTGAATCCTGATAAAACATTTATAATTCCAGGGAAGTACTTTAATGTTGATGACATTAAAAGGTTGAGAAAGAGAGTGCGGGGTGATGGAGGGGGTGGAGGTGAAAGGCGAAAGAGTGGCAGGAAATCAGACGTACAGGTGTGAAAGGAAGTGAGTGAAAGGTGAGAGCAGGGGACCAGAGGGCTGACTCACTGAAGATGTGGAAAGTCCTGATGAGGCACTGCTGTTGTGTTTGACATCATCTGCATCTTGCAGTCTTGAAGAAAACTTCACTGAGGTGATAAATCAAACGAGAAGGAGGGTCATCTGTCTCAGACTTTCTGCAGCCACACCAGTTTGGTTAAAACAATTCCATTATCAGGTTAGGTTTCAGATTCGGGAGCATGCTGGCATGTTTAAAGCATCTGTGGATTTTAAAACACAAACTCACTGGCAGCAGTTTCAGTCGGAGAGAAATCTGAAAGCACGTTTGGCTCGATGCCATTTGTGAGGCACGAACATCATTTCAAGCAAAAAAAACATCACAATCTATTTAAATCCCTTTCACAGAACATTCAACTGCGTTTCTTTGCTGTAATTAAGCACATCTCATCTCCTTACAATTTTCATGGCTGCGAGTGACGTAATGGTTTAATTAAGCCAGGTGGCAGAGGATTGTGCTTGGAGTAACGCTATTTTACGTCTAGGCACAGCAAAGGGAATGAATATTAGAAAAATAAAGCCGACTTGAGCCCAACCAAACACCTGTAGCAAGCAGCGCGGTGGGAAACACAGAGGAAGGGGTGAGTTAGCTTCCTAATTGGCAGGAAAACTGTCAGCAAGTTGTCCGGCTAAGCTGACTATAAAGCGCTCCACGTCCCAAAAGAGAGTTTACCGTGTATGATCATCAGAAAAGTGCCCAACAAATTACAGACTGTTTTATCCTGTTACAGGGGATAAAGTTGAACATCATTCATTGCAATTATAGGACACATCAAGTGCTATTTTGTTACAGGTTTAGATGATTTCCTTATGTTTTTATGAATATTTGTGACATGTTTTAGTCAAATCACCTTTATCTGAGATCTGTCCTAACAAATGTACATTTGGACACAAACTACATCCACTAACACCTGAAGCTACATTGTGACTTTTATTAGAGATTGTGCTGTTTCAAGTGTGAGAGGTCACACACCAAACTGAGTTCACAAACCACACACCAGCTCAAAAAAAAAAAAAAGTCGAGAGGGAACTCACTTGTCAATTACTAACATTTTCTAAATCACCAAACCGTCTTTTAGACAAAATCCTGTCTTGAGTCTGGGGTTGAGCTTGTTTCAAAACAGAATTAAAGGAAGAAAAAAAAACTACCTCACAGATGGGAATGTTGTGAGTCAGCCGGCAGATAATGAGCCAGTTAAAAACCACGTTGTAAATCCACGGTCCGATATCGGCTCTATAAACGTCCACCACAGTCGTGGGAATTTGGACCAAGCCCTGCTTCATTTCGGACCGCTCTCCTCTGGTTTAAGACTTGATTTTCTTGGCAATGTGAAGGTGTTGTAAAGCAGGCGTATCCCACAAACTTCAAGAATGATCTCTTTCTAGTGTGGAAAAACAAACTTCCTCACTCACCATACAAGAACCCACTTCTTGCTTTCATTGTTCCCCTCCAGTCAGATCACAACGCTACCGCTGAGTCTCTTGTTTGTGGGGATGTTTACATGTAAACAAGCTCTTAATTAGTGAGGCTATAAAATCCTGTGGTATGTTTCCAGTCATGCTGCTATAAATAGGCTCGAGTTAGGAAAAGGTATTGTACTTGATTTGGAAAAAAAAAACTCTCAACTTCTTTGTTGTCTGTGTGTGAGAGGGGATGAAAGACATACGCCTACGCAGCCCGAACGGCTGAGAACGCCTCCTCCTCCCCAAGTCTCCTCCTGTCTCCCCACGTCCTCCTCCTCTTCCTCGCTGCCTCCGCTCACTCATCTCATCCCTCGAGCAGAGCGGGACTGCCTTGTTTGCACCTTGACACGCACACACTTGTTAAAGTTGATGCCAGTTTTGCGCGATGTATGCCTCAGCCATCAAACGCACAAATGGGACACACACGAGCACAAATAAGGCTCAAAAACCCTCGCTATCAGCCTGACGAGGGGCTGGATCAAAGGCCGGCACACGCGCGCACACACACACACACACACACACACACACACACACACACGCGCGCGCGCTGCACAGCTTGTCTCCTTCTCCTCTGTCTCCTCTATCTGTCTTTACTTCCCGTTTGTCTCCATTAATTAGAGCCACTCTACCTGTCGGGGCTGGCCCCCTCCAAGCCATGACCCCTTCTCATCCCTCCCACCTTGGCTTTCATCCATCTGCAGTGAAAAAGACATCGCCAGCAGGATAAAAAATGAATGTGACAATGTTTTTTGGGGGTAAACAATGAGGACAGTCCCTGCACTGTTAGCGTCAGGTTATTTATCTCCTGGTACAGTTATTCCTAATACTGTACTCCCACTGCCTCAGTGCTCCTCTTCATGTGACTCCCTCCCACCCCCTCCTCCTCCTGTACCTTCGAGAATCACATCAGCAATCCATTTATTACAATCTGGACCTGTAGCAGCAGCAAAACGGCAACACTTTTAATTTTTAATCAGGGTCTGGGTCAGAGGGGAGCTGGCTTTCCGCGCTCTCCTTCTCCCGCAACCTTTCTCTCACCTTCACTCCTGCCCCAGCCATTTCTTTTTATTCCCATTCGCCCACGCAGCCCGTCCCTCGTGTCTCTCTTCCCAAAGTCAAGGTGATGAATGGCGGAGCGCTGGCATCTCTGTGCCCACCAGCGAGAGGCAGAGGCCAGCCACGGCGGCTCAGACGCTCTCAGGGATCAGAGACACAGAGGAGAGTAATTAATCCAGCAGGATGGGAGGCACGGTTGCAGGACATTATGTGCACTTCAGGATAGTGTATGTGTGCATGTGCATGTGCGTGTGTTGGATTATATTATTGGAAAAAGAGAGGTTTTTTTTCCATCTGCATTAAACTGGGGGGGTGATCTGTTCCAGAGCACAAGGTTAGGCTCCAGTGTGTGCTGTATATAATTGTGTGGGTAGATGAGCTCCTTAAATAAACACCGCTTGGGTGCATGCAGGAGCAGCCAGAGGCAGTATGTACAAGACTGTCCTTGAACTCCAGGGTCATACCCCACTAACACACACCAAAGCCAATCGGAAACCCAACAGCTCCAAGGAAAGGGAGGCTGAGCAGAGTCTTTTCAAACTAGTGGAAGGGATGTGAGCCATTATTTCAGCTCTTTTGTCTGAGTAAATTCATTGTCTGCGTCATTTCTCAGAACAATCACTTAACTCTAATTGTCTGCGGATGGCAGAGAGGACTTGGAATCCAAATTAAATTGCATTCACCTTGATAAAAGAGTCTTGCAGTCAACTGTAAGGGAAACGAAAGACGTGTAGGAGTTGGATGTATAAGCAGGTGGGGTCTCCATCAAAGCTGGATGCTAATTAGGCCAATCTGTTACCCACATTGACATGCTTAATGTTTCGAGGAAGACCGATTAGGGCAGCGCGAAGTGCCGCACACAGGGGCCCGGCTGGTTTCCTCTGGTCCGTGACGTCTAACCAGAGGCTACGGCTCCATGCATCATTAGCCCTGGCCTTGCTACCGTACCGCTCATACGTCTCTGTAGCCTAATAAGATAACTGAGGGGAATAGACAAAAAGGCTTCAGTGCTGTGGAGCTGCTGAGTGTGTGGTCTTCAGGGTATTTGTGTGAGGGTATTAATGGGCAAGGCCGGCACAATTACAGCACAAATGAAGCCGAAAAAGAAATATGCCAACCATCCAGGATGATCTGGACAGAGCAGGAAGAAAACTGGATGTTGCAGCAAATGTGATAAACGAATGGATCGAGCTGTGCGAGGACACAAAGAAGAAGAGGGTCCGCGATAGCACAGTCCTTTGAAGCGAGTGGACTTTATGAGCCTTTCAGCTGGTCCACGATGCAAAGCTGCAGACAAATTAGTTACATGCTGCCACTGAAAGGACTGAGGCTACAGTGATGTTAACTACAGCGTGAGATAGCACTTAACACTTCAAATCTGAACGTTCATTGTTCTTTATCCACCACTAACCAGAGAGAGGAGTCTACGGCCAGACTGGGGTTTTTGTGTAAAAAGACTTTGAGCCTGAGATCTGAACTCCTCCTCTCCCTCTTTGGTCATGATTGTTTCTCTCTCTTGTTTCATAAACTGACACAATCCCAGATCTCAGCCCATCTGGCCTGCCAGTAGGAGGGGACGTGGGGACTGTTGTTAAACCCATTTATTGGGGATGGTGCCTTATCAACATTTTATTGTGACGTAAAACATCCAACTATCCATTTTCTATACCTGCTTCATCTGTTCAGGGTCACAGTAGGGGCTGGAGACCACCGTCTCTCATCAGATGAGATGCTGGGTAGACCCTGGACAGCTCGCCGGTCCAGCAGGGAGAAGCAAGAAAAACATCCATACACACTGTGCTATGAAACTGTGATTGAAAATAATTACTCTGGAGCATCATATTCAACAGCATGCCACTGGCAATCTGTGCCAAATTTGTGGTGATAACAAGAAAGACCCCCCTGTAGTGTGGAGAGCTTTCATTAAGCTGCTGTAATGATGTTGATTTTGGTTTCAGATGATTCTGATTAATGAATCCCACTGGTCACTCGCGATCTGATTTTCATGCCAAGCCTGATAAACACTAAAAAAGTTTTGTTTTATGTGAGTTTAGGACTCTCTTGAGTCAATTATAGTCTGAACAGTGTGACTGTAGTTAAATGCAAACTTGATCTTCTTCTGAGGGGTTTATCGCCAGACCTGATGTTGTATAGTCAGGGATGAAAGATTATTGCAGCATTAACACAGCCTGAAGTCTGGGAGAAGAACTTGCTCTGTTTCATTTCTCAATTAATCTGTGCTTATGGTGTAAATCCAATACCAAATATATTGTGAATCACAGTCCGAAGAATCTGAGAATCAAACTTCAAAATCCGAAAACCAGAACCAAGAATCTGTAATCTAGAAATCAAAAATGTTTTAACCGAAAGTGCAATCATCTTTCTGGGTTACACTTTTCTCTTCTCATCTTCCATTCATCCATCTTCTTTACCCACTGAATCCAGTTATTGAGTCATGGGGGTCTGCTGGAGCCAGTCCCAGCCCACTGCAGGGGTACACCCTGGACAGGTCACCAGTCCATCGCAGGGCCACATATAGTGACAAACAACCACACAAAGTCACATCCATGGGGAATTTAGAGTTCTCAATCAACCTAATGTACATGTTTTTGGACTGTGGGAGGAAACTGGAGTACCCGGAGAAAACCCACTCAAGCACCAGGAGAACATGTGAACTCCACACAGAAAGACTCCTGCTGGGAGTCGAACCAGGAGCAGCAGTGCGAACCACTAAGCCACTGTGCCGTCTTTTCTCATCTTCAGCTCTTAAAACATCTTGAACCATTTCTCTCAGTTATGCTTTTTCTTTTTGTGTTTGCAATTCTGGAGTGACTGCAAAGAGGAGGCAGGACATAGTCTACTATATGACTCAGCGCCTTATATCGATGTTCATGTCATTACTGACATTAACTACTTTATCAATGACATTAATAATTTTATCACATGTGATGAATCTCTGACATCAGAGGAAGGTGCTGAGTTGAATTTTGATTCTCAGATTGTGGATTTTGATTCAGTACATTTGGTGTTAAATTTGCTTACATGTAGAAGAATCATCTCAAGTAGTTTTGTAGCAAATTGTTTTTGATGAGCGGTGGTCTTCATGCCATTTTTGTCGAGTCTCTTGGTTATTGTCGAACCATGAACGCTGACCTTGACCGAGGCGAGCCAGCTTTAGATGTCGACCTGGGCTCTTCTGTGGCCTCCTCTATGAGAGGCCGATGTGGTCTTGGAGTCACTTTGGTAGGCTAGTAACTCCTGAGAAGGTTCACAACTGGTCCACGATTTCTCTTTGTCAATAATGATTCTCACTGCAGTTCGCTGGCGTCCCAAAGCCCTAAAAATGGCTTTGTAATCGTTTGTAATCCTCTCCAGACTGATAGATGTCAACGGCTTCATTTTTTTGATGTGACATGATGTGTTGCTTTGAGATGTTTTGATATGTTTTACTTCATGTTGTCATAGTGTGGTGTCTAATTTCTTCAGGCCTGGGTGTGGAAAGTGAAATAAAAAAATGTGGTTAATAACTTTAATGGTTAATTATTTCACAGCTAGGCTGATTTGGATTGCTTTTTTAAATCTTAATAAATGAACTCATCATTTACAAACTGCATTTTGTATTTACTAAGCTTGTCTTTGCATGTCATTAAAAGTTATTTGATGATCTGAAACATGTATGTGCAACAAAAGAGCACAAACAGAGGAAATCTTTAAAGGGGCAAATACTTTTTCACTGCACTGTAGAAAGAGTCTAACCACTGGTTTTAAAGGGGATTTATATTCTTTTTTTTTAGTTCACAGTGTCCTCCTTCAAAGAAATAATAACCTCGTGGTGGAGCAGCAGTTCATTTTAATTAAATGCTGTTTAGCCTTAAGTAAAACTGTCAGAAATCTGAAAAGCAAAGGACGACTTGATGGACAAGTCGTCCCATTGTGCAACGCTACAAGAAGACGCTGGGCGTAAATCTTCTCTGTCTTACAGATGAAAACTACATGTTGAACAAATCGGAGCTATGTACAGTCATGCTGGCAGCCTGTTCTTCTGTCTCACCAGCTCTTTTACTTCCAAAGCTTGGCGTCCTGTTTTAAGTTGCTTATGTAGGACGTTTAAATAAGGCTAAGAATACTTGTTGCCTCTTATGTTCAAACAACCAAGTGGATTCACTCTTTTTTTTTGGTCACTATTAAATTTCAAACTGACAAAACAGAGCACTTTCTCACCTTTTTGTATGTTTAATAATTGCTTCCAGGGCTACTGGTGCTGAGATGAAAACATTGTCACTTCAGCACTTTCATTTAACTGTTATTTTGCATTTTTGCTTGGAAGTGCTAATGATGTTTTTTCCTCTATTAAAGTTTATTGTCAACAACAGTCACTTACAATTCCAGCCTCTCAAGGCTGTTTTCTGTTGTGTTTTTTTGTGAATCAATTTTGGAAATATTTGCTGTAACACCTGGTATTTCAACATCTAGTATTTCACAGTTATCTTATTTTTTCTTCACTATTATTAAGCCTTTTGCTATGAAGCCTTGGAAGACTCCTGCATCTAAAAAGAATAAAAACTGCTTTTGAAATGAAAGCTGACATGTCCGTGTGCACATATGTATCCAAAAACACGCGTGTAAAAAGGAATAATGTTACGAGCTCTGTCTAGGTTGGACTGCATAAGTATTCAACTTGTCTATTTGAAGAGGAATAAGCGAGAAATTATTCTATGAATCTCAAATGAGCCTTGCAGAAAGCCGTCTTAGCTCGCTGACTTTCTTTGGTTTCTCCTGGTGTCCTCCGTGTGCTGGTGCGATCAGGGATCCTTCCAGTTTACACTTAAAACACCAGTACGCTCATGAATTCTTTGTCATCTTCTGAAGCCCGACTTTTTAGAGCCGTCTTCTGCTTTGCACTTGCCGTACGAGTTGTTTTATTTTCGAGTATTTCCATCCTTTCTCCGGCAGCCAACTCGTTTCCTTTCACAAACACCAAAGCTCCCGGCTTTTTTTTTTTTTTTTTTTGTCACTACTCTGATAACTTTCTCAGTTTTGCTTCTTAGTTGATCTGTCAAACACTTGTGAAATTGGCATAAATCAGAAACCTGCTCTTCTTTCCTGTAGCCTCTGGCTCTTTCAGTTATGTGCAGCTGATATTTTTCCTTCTCGCCTGCCTGCCTGACCTCCTGACAGAGCAGTTCAGTCCCGATACTTTCCTCCTCAGTAACAGCTGTTCCGATCTGCCGTAAGCTGAAATGCACGGTCCGACATTTTCTTCCCTTTTGGAATTTAAAGACGTTACTTTCCGCTGGCAACAAAAAGCCAAGCCGGCACCTTTCTTCC
The DNA here is from genome assembly GCA_028564865.1 of Zenarchopterus dispar. Lineage (NCBI taxonomy): Eukaryota > Metazoa > Chordata > Actinopteri > Beloniformes > Zenarchopteridae > Zenarchopterus > Zenarchopterus dispar. Next base: position 14,665,476 of record JAOWBL010000002.1, read on the forward strand.
TCTACCAGGTTTTTTTTTTTTTTTAAATATTCTGCTGGTGAAGCCTTATATATTCATGTGCCACATCAAAGTCCACTGGCATGTTCTTCCTGCCTGAGGACAGTTGTCCTTTCATAAACTTAACGCTAAAGTTGAACTCCTGAAAAGGTTTCCTAGGCAGGACCCACACAGACAAGATGCAGTACCGCTCTGTGGCGGAGAGGCATCCGTGGTGCAGCTAGAAATATTAAACGTGAAACGGTAAAGCTTCTTCTGAACTTTCCCTGCGAGCTACGATAGCAAAGCAAAGGTATGCCAGGAAAGAGAAGCAGTGCAGAAGCCTAAAATCCGCAAGAGTGGGTCCTGCTGTGGATTTAAATGTTTTTTTTTTTTTTTTTTTGTTCTTTCTGGTTCGTGGAACACAAATCCCACTGATTCAGGTATTTTAATGAGATTTGAATCTACAGTGTTACAAAGAAAGGACAAAGCAAACACCGAGGTCTTTACTTTTATTGCAGCTCTGCAATGAAACTGTCCTTCCTTGATACCCTTCAAGCCTCAGGGCTCCAGGCAGTCGATTACAAACACAATCACACACACCAACACACACACACTTCAAGTCCACTTGAAGATCAAAATAAGTCATCCTCAAGCACTCTGACATAAAGCATAAAGCTGTTAAAAGACATCTCTTATAGCTCCCCTCATAGTCAAAGAAATACGTTATACAGCAAAGGAGAAAAAAAAAAGCCAAGTCTTAGTTAATTATTAAAGCAGAAATACTTTGGCCTTTGTACTTTTTAAAAAATGAAATCAGGCTGCTTTAATTAAAATTTCTCATTATCTAATCTGGTCTTTATGTGTTTTTGCTCGTGCACATCTACTCATGGCGTCATCACAAGACAGTGCAACCATTTCAGAGCAAGTTTTTTTAATTTATTTTTTAACTTTTTCAGGCTGCAGACAACCAAACAAAGCAGACGTCTTCGAAATGGACAAGAACGTGACAGAGTTGTGACATTATTTTTTGACCCACTGACAGTTGTCCTGCAGTGCTTTACAGTGAACGCAGCACCCGCCCATCCCTCGTTCCTGCATCCACACTGTTTCACTCAATCTCTTTATCTCCGTCTCTTGCGCTCCTCATTTTGTCTTCTATCACACACTGTGCACCCATCTGTTCCAGGAACTTTAAAAACACTTTCTTTCTCTGTCATCCAGCTTTTTTTAAGTTCACTTTACTTCGGTCCATTACCCTTTTGTGTCACAAGACCTACTTTTGAAGGGAAAGAATTTTCATCTCTTGTATCCATTTAAGCGCTTCATAAATGAAAGTTCATCTGTAGTACTTCCTTGAGATTATTTGTTTCTACGTGAAAGCGAACTGTGCAGAATTAAGCTGCTGCATGGGCGTGATGTGCTGTGAAGATGAAAGCTAGATTCAGGGTGAATGTGTGGGCATGTATTCATCTTTAACCGTAGGATCTTTACAGAGATGTATATTGGATTAATGGGACTTGGAAGCATAATTTGGAGAGGAGCGCTCAAGCTGTGTTAGTCGTGACCTCTCTCATTTCATGGACTTTTTTCATCCCCCTTCTCAAATCACAACCCTGGAGAGCAGTGAGAGCTGAGAGTGTGCTTGTGTGTCCTGTTTCTGTGTCTTCATCCATTATTGGAATAGGCTTTCACTCAAGTATCACTTTTCTCAGCGGTAGTTTTCCTCCGAGTCCGAGGAGGTATATGTGTGTTTTGTCGGCTTGGAGAGTGTTTGACTGCCGAGGCTGAATTTTTTGGCGAGAGGTGTGTGATGTGTCTCACGGCTCTGGCACTGCTTGACTCCAGCTGGCTTTGAATGGAGCTTCAAAGCCTGCCTCGCTGAATGTTTCCCTCCACACAATCTGGCACCGTTTTTCAAGCCCTCTTCTTCTCCTCCTCCTCCTCCAGCTCTCTGATGTGTTTTTCTAGTACCCTTTGCCCTTCATCCTTCACACCTCACTGTGTCCTCTATTCTGCTGTACACCATGTCCTCTGACAGGGCCTGTTTGCCAGCGTGCGACAGAGCACGACTCAACTTTGACCTCAGCAGGGACCGCGGCACCAGAGATCAATGGCGTCAATGGCAACAGGCAGAAATATGGAGCCAGAGAAAACTGCCTGGCTGCCAATGAATTTTGTCTCTGTTTGTTGTTTCCTAGTTTCTATTTTGATATGATGACATGGAGTAATTAAGTTTATTCCTCTTAGTTGTCTATGCTGTTCATTTCGAATCAGATGATCTGTTTTCTCTGTTTGGATACTGAATATCCTCTGGGTTTCATCCAAGAGCGATCGTCCTTTTGAGATTCTGAAGTGTTTGCTTTACGAGTGTGTCCACAGAGATATTAGGGTGCTCGTGGCCCACTAAGGTGCAGGAACAACATCACAGAAATGAGGTGGAAGCCCCAGGAGACACAAATGTATTTTCACATGAGTGGCATATTTTTCTCAGATAATATTCATTCACTGATTTATTATAGTTAGCATGTTCT
>JAOWBL010000002.1:14674540-14694403 GCA_028564865.1 Zenarchopterus dispar
CACACTTTGCTGCGCCTAATTCTGTGGACCTGACACATCATTTTGATGTGCGAAAATGACTGAAACTGCTTAGATAATTAGATAAACACTATGATATAATCACCCACATGTCACTGGTTTGATGTTATGGCTGATCAATGTATTTCTCAGTCAGCTTCTTACAAGTTCAGCAGCATTTAACATTAAAATAAAAAATCAGTTTTCAATTTAAAACATTTTACAAAAGATGGGAACTTTCTTCTCACTGGAGCCCAGCTGGAAGAAGTTGATATCACCACAGACTGTATGGAAAGACCTGGTCAAAGTTTTCTGAAGAGTGCTTTGAAACCTTATTTTATTGGGCAGGAGCTGACTCTACCCAAACCCCGGTTAATCCAAAAATGAGGAAATGGCCCTGGGGATCCCCGGGGCTCCATCACAGCTTTGGATCTTGCTGAGCTAACGTAACTAACTATTACTACCGTACATTCATTCTGATTAAATCTATCCATCAATCTTCATTTCAGAAATAACATTTGAAAAAAATACTACTGGTATGAGTACTGGCAGACCTGAACATGAGCTCCAGCAGGGCTCTCTACAAGCTGACACCCAGCTAACTCACTTGACTTGGTCTCCTGGAACCTTCATCACATCTGAGCTCCAGATCCAGGAAAATGTAGCTAATCCAAAAGGGGTGGGCCAGCTGTTCCAACTACCATGCTGGCCAACAGCCAACGAGGTAGTGACCATCCATCAGTTAATCTCCACCAACAGCCTCCAGCTGAAGGTGGAGATCACGACTGCCTGCTGCTTGGCTAAGCTTCGTCCCTGGACCCTTCTAGGCCAGCCCACAGCCAGTCACAGCAATCTTTTAGTAAAATTAACCACACAACAAAACAAGTTCTTTTCAAGTAAAAATTGCTTTCTTTGGTCTTTATTCACAGAGTCAAAGTCAAGTCAAGATGGTGATAAGCACCGAGTAGCAAAGTGATAATAGCCAGCTATTAACAACAGACAGCTGTCCCTGAAGACACCACACCGCTAATTATACGTAAATTTGTGTCTTTGTTTAATTTTAGCTGATGAGATACATATAAATCCCCTCTTTGTGCTGTTGTCAGGGATGTGAAATCTAGCTTTAGAGATCAAAATATTTTATTTCTGCTGCAAATTTGAACAATTTATCAGTGGAGTCAATGTAAATCTATGGTAAGAATGACCCGTACGAACAGCTGCAAACACTCTACAAATGATTTTTGGATCATTTCCTGAGGCCTCCTTCAGCCAGAATTTGTAGCCCTTTTGTAAGTTCGACAAGCGCACCATGAAAACCCTCTTTGTAGGGCCCCCATATGAACAACCTAAGAGAACAATGCATGATGTCCTTGGATTATTTAGGGTCAGGAGACCATTCCCCTTATCCGATATTCCTACAGTGACCGTAAGTATGCAGCAAGAACATATTAAGTTGTTCTTTTGGGGGGGAGGGGCTTGCAGCATTCCTATGAACACCGTACAAACAGAGATTTGTACGGTATTCATGCAAAACCCCGCATTTGTAAGGCGTAAGAAAGGCGTTCATGAGGCAGAAGTACATCATGTAGTCATCTTCTAACTCACGGTCCATCTCATGGAACAGTCTCGTACTGGCCGTAGAGGTGCTGCTTCTGTATCCATGTCCGCACCCACCACCGTCACCATCTTTTCTCCAGGTCCTCCTGCTGCTGCTGGATGAAAGCAGGGGCTACAACCGCTAGATCTTCTTCTTATCGTCCTGTAGCTGCAGTTGTAGGTGCAGCTGTAGTCTTATCTGCATTATTGCCATCTTGAAAATTACAAATGTTTCCACAATTTTCCTAGCAGATATGAAGATCAAGACACAGATTTTTAGAGATATTGGACAGCCGCCACTTATACAGTACACTTACAAAGTGTGCCAAAACCCATGGGATCTTCTTAACAACAACTTGAGATTGGTGTGGGTTTCGCATTGGGGTCCCGAACAGCCACTTTATAACAGCAGTTTTCATAAGATGGCCATAAGTATACCATTGGTAGGATCAGCATTAGGAAAGACAAGAATTGCCTGATTTCAGGGCCAGTCAGGTAAAAATAACTGAGCCGAGCACTCTTACTAGTTAAAACTCAAAATTTAAGGCATATTTCTTAGTTAACAGCAAAAGTCAGCTATCAGTATGAGCATCTGAAATATGAACATTTCATCCATCCATGTCCTTTGACTCATTATGGCTGTGACACTGCAGGATTACATAACTGATAGAGAAATCAAGCAATTTCACAATTTCCGTTTACAGAGCTGATTATCGTTTTCCACTGTTTACATAATCTGTACACAGCACATCAGCCAGAGTTCATTTGTCAGTGTTGGTTGTAATCAGTGTTATTTAACAGCAGTTAAATTAAAAGTAACCCTTTCAGAGTAGGTCACATCAAGTGTTAGTGTATCTTTTAGGTGTGACATGCCTTACTTTCCAACGTCATGTCATCAACACTTATCTGCGTTCACCAGTGTTAATCTTTACAGTGTTGGAGTAACTTTAGTTCAGTGTTAGACAATTAACTATTTTAAAAGTGTTAACATAGCACTCAAACCACTTTCTAGAACTGAATTTAACACTTTCAGTGTTCATTTACAGCACTGATTTTGCTGTGTACAATCACGTGTGTGAAAAAAGAGGGGGAAAAAAGAGGCAATCCAAAAGTTCATCCAAAAAATTAATCTTGTGAAAGACACATATTGTTCTGTATATTTGCTGACACCAGACCTCCACACCAGTTGATTAGTTATGTGATTGAACACCCCCCTACCCGTTCACACTACGAACCAGTTTGCTTACATTTTGTATTGTGTCAGTCCAGGATTTTTTTCTCATATTTAAACAGAAACTTAACGGAAAGCTCCTGCAGAGCTGCAGAGGTTATTTTAAAACAGTTTGACTGACAGTGTTATTGTCCCTGAAAAATATGAACTTTTATGTGTAAAAGCTTTAAAAATATGGACTCCTTTCCAAGCCTCACCGCAAGCCCTCAAGATGAATAAACACCAATAAAAATCCTACTCGATATTTGCAGCATCACACACTAATAAACTTTTCAAAATTAATAGACTTTACCAAATTGAAATAGCAGTATGCATGAGATCATCTTCTCAATTTATGAGATTAGATTTAAAGATGCGCATCCTGCAAAGGTTTGCAGAGTCTCAGTTTGATCTAAATGGGCAACATCAAGCTCTGAGTGAAAGGCAATACGAGCACAAGGGAGGAGACGATTTTATGATGTCTTTAATGGGAATTAAAATGGAATTCAATCATCCGTCATATCAGCGAAAGCTGCAGTTTATCTGTTATATTGTATTTTCCTGCTAGACTACAAAGAGATCAGCTCAGGCTCATTAGATTTTCAAATAGCATGTAAGACGTCCGCATGAGCCACACGTTGTTAGCAATTCCTAATGCCTTACCGACTGTATTTCCTGGTATTGATCTTGAAGAAGCCTAATGCTAAAACCGCCTGTCATACAACTGCTTTAAAGGCAAAGGTAGACAGAGCCATTACTTTTATATTGTTTGGAGAAGTTGACTTCAAAAGAGTAAAAACCTCTGCTGCGGCGTGAGGCTTGGGAAAGCAGAGTGGGGCAGGTGGAGTTGGAAGGAGGTGGGGATGCAGGGATAGAAGGAGCACACAGAGATGGGAGAAAGAGGAGTGTAGAGGGGAAGCCCTTTGATCTCTGGCAGAAGAGAGGACTGAAGAAAAGAGTCAGAGAGCTGCAGAGAAGATTGCAAACAAGGCCTGCACTCAATTCCCAGTAGTAGCACAAAGACAAGAGGAAAAGAAATACGGAGAGGCATGCAGACGAACGGAGAAAGAAAAGTTGAGCAGATTGGCAGAGACAAGACAGGGTTACACAAAGAGAGATGGAGGGAAAAGAGAAAGAGGAGAATGAAGGAGATAAGACGAGGATGTTAAAAGGGTTTCAGTTCGGGGGCTGTTTGGGGACTTCTCTCAAGCCCTATGCTAAAGCAATTAGTATCGAACCCCTTCAAGGAAAGTGAAGCCAAACCACAGTGGCACTCTCTAACATAGTTAGCATGTAAGAACAGAGTCGAGCAAACCCCACGGTCCCCATTAAACTTCAAGTTTTAATTGGTGTGTCAGGATGGCGCTGCTTTTTGCAACCCACAAGTGTGCGCGCTCAGAAAAAAAGTGGGTCCAGGCTGCACATGGCGCATTCCACTTCAAGAGCAAAGCCCAAGACAGTAAACAGAGCTGCTCTGCCAACTGAAAGCACCCATGTCAAGTGGTACCAAAACATTAACTGCAAAAGCAAAATTTGAAAATAACTGTTGCCAACAGAGCTGCCACGCTGGCATCAAATACTGAAGATAGCTTTAAAAGGTTTCAATTTATGCTGAAAGTTTTGTGTAGCCACCTATAACTTCATAACTTTTGCTGCCTAAAGAGAAATTATGACATACTTTCATTTTTTTCAACTTTTCTTTTTTTAAAGAAAAGCCTGTGAAAAGTTTCAGGGCGTATGTCACTGGTGGAAGTAATGTCAGCTGACAGACGTGTGAAATGCAACTTCGGGGCTTTTGTTAGATGCCAGAAGCCAATTAGTTTGTTGTTGTTTTTTGAAGAGTCTATATTTCCACTTTAACTTTTGTGTTTACACACATCAGAATCCCCTGAAGTAGGAAGAAATGATGATGTGATATTTTATTTTATAATATATCAACATCTTAGCTGTTAAAAAAATATATTTGTTCAACGTTCTAATAAAACATATTAGAGTTGTTTTTACTTCTGACTTGTTTTCTGTTCACCGTAAAAATTAAAAAAGGAGTGTTTTACCTGACACACACAAAAACAACAAGCTCTGTCTTACTCTTTTGTTTGATTTTATTATGAAATTATTGCACAAATTCAGCAATAACAACAAGAAAGTTATTATAAAAATTAGCTTTTCAAAAGCCAAAGTCATTCTTAAAAGATCCACATTCAAGCCACAAAAGTTCCTATGAATGGTGGGCTCATACAGATCTCCCAGTTCCTAAATCTGAATAAATCTGGAGTTTGTAGACATTCATGGAGGGGGGGTATACGTTCCCACAGCCTTTTTAGGAAGTTGGTACGGCTGCTGTTTAATTCGCAAGAACAACCTGACACATTCTTGAGAAAATGAGATGATTTTTCTGTCGCACGCTGGCCGTAGAGTTTATATGATCTCTGTAAGGATCCCTTGCACCCTACCAACAGAATACTTATGGCCATCTTATGAAAACTGTTGTCAGAAGGTGGCCGTTTGGGACCCCAATGTGCAACTCACAGCAATCTCAACTCGCTGGTAGAAAGGTCCTACGGTTTTCAGCACATTTTGTTGGGTATATATAAGTGGCAGCTGTCCAATATCTCCACACATCTGTGTCTTGATCGTTTCATATGCTGGAATATTCGTGGAAACATTTGTAATTTTCTAGATGGCAATCATGGCGAGAAGACCGCAGCTGCACCTTCTGCAGCTGAAGGATGAAGAAAAAGAAGAGGATCTAGCGGTTGTAGCCACTGCTTTTGTTCAGTTGCAGCTGAGCAGCACACGTATGAAGTATTTCCACTTCCATACACCTTACTTCCAATGGAAAGGCTGTGGGGACTACTGAAGACAAATCAGGACTGTTAGTAATTAAGTACCATGCACGTCATCAAGACAAGGCTGCATGAAGTTATACTGAAAACGTGCAGCCAGAAGCTGCAAACAGGGCACCAAGATTCGAAGGAGGAGCAACTGAAGATCATGTAATTCATAGGAAGCTACTGTGAAGGAGTGTCTCTGCACTCCAGTCACTCAACTGTTGGGTGAGTTTCTCTCCATGTTGTCTACTGAGAGTTCACCAGTTGGCGTGAATTTATATTAGCTGAGTAAAAGGTTTACTGTAACTATGTAATTTCTGATTTGGGACTGATAAAGAACTCTGATTCAGAAGACTGAATCTTGCTCTCAGCTAAGAGAGACAGAACTTCTGCATTTCGATGTTTTTGATGTTTTTTTCTACAGTTTTCACGCCACTCCGCTCCTAGACAGAACCAGCCCTTCCAGTAGACGTGATTTGTCTGCTCTCATGCAGGTTTCCACCACTCCTGCAGACTGGCTCTTCCCAATCTGTGAATAACAGTCATCATCGACTGCACTGTGCCAAATCTCAGGAGGCTGTCACTTGCTGGAACAAATGTCTGGCGCCGACAGCCGTACTACATCTAAAGTCACTCAAACCACACATGTCCACTATTCTTACATCTAGTTGAACAGCAGATGAAGGTCTCGCCCTGTGTGTGTGCACTACACGTCTGAGACTCCCTGAAGAACTGAGCTGCTCCCGTAAAACACACAACAGCCAAGAAAGTAGGCGTGAAAAAACACTCATATTCAAGCGCTTCAGGATCTTTCTTCTTCTTTTTTTTTTTTTTGTTTGATTGTTTCATGCATGCCAGATCATCTTCTTCTCTGTTTCGGACGGATATGATCGTGTGAACTTCCTACCTTGGAATATAGCAGCATTCTGGATGATGAGGCGCTTGAGTTGCGCACTGACAACCTGCAGACCAGACTCCATGTTGCTGCGTGCGGCTACCTGATACCGCTCCTCCATCTTCTTGGAACAGCAGGTTGGGCCTTTGGTTTGGCAAACCTGCAGATCCGCACCTGGCAGAAAATCAGCAGAGACAGGATGGGAGTCTGGATGAGCAGAGGGAAGGAGCTGCAAAGCTGCTGTTGTTTCATTTGCAAAATCAGAATCCCCTTTCACACACCCACCAACCACTTAGCATCATCTTCTGCAAGGAAAGAGAAAAACAGGTTTTATTATCTACCACTGATTCTGCACCCTTAATTAGTGTTTTTGTATATATATAGGCTCTGTTATCTGGCAGTGCTGCAGTCAAAAATACATTTCTGGTTGAAAATGAGTCATTTTGATGCATATTCAAACATCACATGAAGGCAGAGTGTCTATCCTCAGAGATCAATTTGGTCAACAGAATTTTTTCCATCACTCAAGGCTACACTTTTCATTCTGAGGATCAAAAAAGTATTTTTAAGGCACAAAGATCACAGCCCGGAGCCCTGCAGCATACAAACAAACTGCACTTTCTGCATGTTTTCATTATATATGATGTAGTTTGGAACACACAAGGAAGACCGAAGGCAGCGAGGCAACATTTGTGCACCTGAGTGTGTAGAGTAAAGGTTGTTCACACAGTTGAGACATAATTAGATTCCCAGAGCTCATGTGAAAGCGCAGATTGCAACAAGGATGCTCACTTGGATGATGTGACTGTGCACAACCAGATTATGAACAAATGTCCTGGAGAGATTAACCAACTAATCCCTGTGAGGAACAAGATAAAGACTGAACTATTAAAAAAAGATCTGCTTAAGAAAACCACGGATCCAATTGTATTAATTTCACAATCAAGTCGATAAAACTGAGACATGGGTGCATTTCTATAGCCTATTTTCTCTTGCTGATTACTTTTACCCAGGAGACAGAGGTTTGTGTCTGATGCCTGGCTTGTGCCAGTCAGAGTTTAGCATCCTTTCTTTTCTTTACTGTGTGCTACCATTATTTTTTAGTGACATACTGCACCTAGACCTCCTTTGGTATCTGTTGACGTTTTTCTTTCATTTACTAATATTGTATGGCTACGTTTAGCAATTGGTGATAATGTTCACCCACAAGACAACCCAAAAAAAGCCACAATTTTTGAATATTTATTTGCAAGCTGTTTTGCTTTCTGGAGAATAAAGTTGCTCCAGATTTGACATTTGAGTCTGAGCTGATGAAGGACACGAAACAGGTCTCAGCTGCTGACGGTGATTAATTATATTTAGCCGCTTTGTGTTGCTAAAGAACACGCTTGTCTTCTTTTGCTGCGTCTCTCTTGTCAGTGTTACGCTCTTGCCGCATGGATTACAGTCGACTAAAGAAGTACAAAGTCTCGACTAAAAGTGGGATGAATGAAGCAACACATACATCCGCGTCAGTATGTGATGCTTGCATTTTCAACACACGAGCAATAAGTTTCTGTCCTCAGACCCAAGTCTCTCTTGAAATGATGCACACGCAGACGTAAATAGGGCACAAGCGTCTGACTGTAAAACACAAAGAGGAGTTCCTGTGAAAATCCCTGTCCTTGGTGCTTCCCCCCTTTCATCCTCTGTGTCCCACATGGCTGCCGAGAGATCAGTAGATGCTGCCGTCGTGGCACACCAAGCTGCGTTGAGAAGTTGTTTGCAGGATCTGCTCTTGAGAGGCGTAAGTGACAGGGGCCTGATTGATGGCGTGGTAAACAAACGTCGGGGGAGTCTGCCAGCTTCTGCTCAGGGTGTGGAGGATAAAGAGACGGAACCGGAGAGATTCATTTGGAAGAGGGAAAGTGAATGTATCGGAAAAGTCTTGATAACAAGCATGTCACAAAGCAGAGGAAAGGCTTTTGTTAAGACGGTGGGGTTATCTTAATAACAAAAGTGAATTTCTCTCTGTTGGTGTGAGGCTTTGTCTCTTTGAGATCTTCAAACAATAGATTGTCAGGAAAAGAGCTCAGACTGTAACAGTGCAAACAGCCAGCACGGGGACGCAACTGAGTGACAGTCTTTATAATTAATAACCGAGAAATCAAACAGAGGACAGTTTTTTTCTCCTCCTGCCTCACTATTGACACCCATCACAGTTCAAGGTGTGCAGTCTAATGAGCGAAAGAGGCAATAAAGCTGTCACATCCCAGCTTTTGTATGCATACTGACAAGCTTAATATCTCAAATCAATACCAACAAAAGACTCCTGACAGATAAGATCAAGTTAATTTCAGATTGCGGGGGTAAAATTATTAAGCTTTGAACAGCAGCCTACGTGAGGTGAGCATGGCCGGAGCAGAGAAGAGGCTGGGATTTGGCTATTATTAACAGTTTGTGGTTTTGCAGATGATAAATGTGTTTCATTACAGAAGTTCCACAGTACTGAGGGACTTGGAAAAGAAAGTGATTCCCTGTAGAGTTTCACAAATAATAAAATCGCACCATCTAAATATAAAGCCTGCGTTGTGACTGACAGATCAGTTGGGAATAAGCTTCCTCCATCTCCCCTTTGCTTCAGGCTCAGCTTTAGTTCCCCTCCCCTTGCTTGTGCTTCTTTTCAATTCCCTCTCATGCATGCACAGTTTTGTTGTGAGTTTATTTCCCTTCACCCACCTTGAGCTTAATAGCTACAGGGCACTGCAAGCAACTTTCTATCAGCCTGTTATTGGATAGTTAAGTCTTTTTTTTTCTTTTTCTTGCATCCTAATGACCAATTCTCTAAAATTAAAGAGGACAGGGTGCAAAGCTTGGAGCTATTTGCATGCAAATGTCCCCCAGCATGCGACCTCAGTTCAAGGGGACGCCTTTGAATTATTATATACTTTCAATCAATATTCTGTAAGGTGCCGGACACTTTCACATGCAGAGCAGATGCCGATTACGCAAGTCCTGAGGTCTTTCAGAGCCTTTTAAAAACACGTTGATTGCCCTTCGGTTTGCCACCACCTCATCTGACTCTCCTCCGCTGCTTTTCTGACGACTAAAAGTTTCTGAGTCCACTGGTGGAGTCCACCACTCCCGTGTAAAGACACACAAGAGGGGTCCGTCTCCTCACATCTTTAACAAGCTCGGGGACTCCAAGTCAAAAGAACGGGGGCAGCCACGAATGCAGCGCGTCTCTGCGTTTCTCTGCACCAATTAGACAGCTATTGCTATGCAAGTTTAATGATGGGGACCATGGGGGGAAAACAAGCTGTATTAAGATATAGAATATGCTAAAAGCTGTTCATTATGAGCATAAATTATACAACAGCTACCAGTGTTTGGTGGAAGCGTGTGGGGAATCCACGGCTACCTCTGCAGGGCAAGACAAGCCACTGTCACTTTGTAGAAACAATAAGCGAAACAAAGACAGAGCAATTTACAGCCAACGAAAGAAGAGGAATATCATTAGCTACTGGGGATTAGGGTTGTTTTTAGTATTTTTGGAGCTTTGCTTTCTGTTCTACTTTTAGTTGTTTGACGAAGCAACAATTTGAAAGCTAGAAGCCTAAATGTGAAACGGGGCTTCTCTTCTTCTCGGTTTCTTTTTGTTTGTAAGTGCACACAGAACAGCAGCAGCCTCCCTAATTAACGGCAGAGCCAAATAAATACAGACGGAATCGGTGTTTAATTAGACAAAGAGTTCAGACCGCCCCAGTGGCACCGAGAGTCACACAGAAAGAAAGAGAGGAAGAGAGGAAGAGAGAGAGAGAGAGAGAGAAAGAAAGAAAGAGAGGAAGAAAGAAAGAGAGAGAGAAAGAAAGAAATGAAGGAAGGAAGAAGAGGACCACAGTCTGGGATTTCCTCCCGAGTTAGGTGTCAGCTGTCAGCTCAGCCTCCAACAAACTCGTATCACTCCTCCATTTCGAGTGTCTGCTGATGCTGTCAGAGATCCAGCACGTCCTCGGATCAAACCGCCGCTGACACTCATGGAGACACTTTCACACTCGTGTCCTGGGGTACTTATCCCGCGCTGCTTCTGCACCTCTTCCGCATGATGATGATGATACGATGAAGTGAACTGACACCATCACACGCAGCCCACATTTCATTTCACCTGCAGCCGCTCCAAACACCCACAGCAGCAGCAGCAGCAGCAGCCGCAACAGAGACCTGCGTGGTACTGCTCCCACAGCTGTGCTGGAGTTTGTTTCTTTGCATCTCCGCTGCGATGTTGTTTTTCTCTGCACTCACTTGTCTTAATCTATGCTGGTAGAAAAAGGAACTTTTGTGGTTTTGGAGTTTTTGCCCCCTGGCACCACATGCGGCATTATTAGAGTTGTGCTCTGCCTGAATCAGCCGCCTCCTCCACATCATACTCCATATTGATACAGGCCACTTCACATTTCCCTCATCACACACACACACACAAGAGTACACACTCATAGAAACTGATACTTCTCTCAGCAAGATAGCCATCCTCAACAATCCTCAGCGTAATATCATCAATCTTTCATCTGCTGTTCGCCTCAGTGGCGAACTTGTGTAACGTTAAACCACACGACTTCTGTCCCGCATTTATATGGCACGTTTTCCAGGAGCACAAAGTTCAGAAAAATCAGGACGAAGATGTAACCGTAACTCCAACGTAAGTGGTATTAGTAAAGACCAAACTATAACATGAATGAGGCATGGCCAGAAAAAAACTAGGGCAAAAAAGATACCACAAAATACAAAAGAGCTTGCATGTTTCATTATGACAAGAGTGGAGAAGCTGAGGTATTTAGAAATCCCACTTTTATTTTAATCATCGTGTATAAAAATAACACAAGGGAGCAAAGTTGCAACAAAGAGGTGAACAACAGCCAAAATGGATAAAAATAGATGAATGAAGTAAAATTACAAGACAAAAGATGCATGTGACACACAAAACAAAAGACAACCAAAAATAACTACAAAGAGACTCCACGCCACTAGAGACTTTGAAAACTGGAGGAAAACTGTCAATTTAAAGTACAAAATTAACATAAATGTGTAAAAAAAAAACAACCTGTGTTTCTGACAAAACAATCATCAAGAGAAGAACACAACTAGAGAATGACGTTTGGTGTTTTTGAAGCACTCTCTCACCGGCCATGTTGTACTGTACCGTTCAGGGACGAGTGCCCCTCCATGTCCCTCTGTTGGCCTGCACTCACATCATTCCAGCCTCAGCTGCGTCCCAGCTGCTTTGCTGCTTGTACATCCGTCTTCCCATCGTTACATTAAGTGGCCGTTCTCACACGCAGTCTCAGAAATCAGCTCAATAAAGCAGCCAAGAAAATCTGATGCCAACACTGCTGAGTTCCTCTGGTCAGATACGGCTCGATCACACTTTCTCAGTTTCTGGATCATGCTGTTAAACGATTGTCACGCCATGCACGTGTTGCTTAAACGCCCCTCCTGCACAGCCCACCCGAGCACGCCTCTTCCAGCTTTGCCGGAGACCAGGAACCAGGCTGTGCTGGAACGTGGATTGGCATACTCAGACCAGCCAAACAAACCAGTCTTAGGTTGTGTTTGGGAAGGGTCCGAACCGTCTGGTGTGAGAACACCCTCAGTCTGAGGATCTCTGTACACATCTGTGCCCTTGGACCCCATGATTCCTACTGCACCCATGCTTAAACATTGCAAATGATTATAATGGATGTAAACAAACTATATGTAACTAAGCATGGTAAAAAAATTAAAAAAAAAACAGCTTTATGTTTTACTTTGTTCTAATGCAGCTGATTGTTACAGAGAACAACAGATTTAGATTTAAATCCAAAGCAAATCTATTTCTCTAATAAAACTTACAGCACTCTTGGCTGTGGGTCCTGAGACGTTACAATAAACTTTACTGGCAATAAACTTTAATAACCCGAGGCCAGATACAGAAGGAAAACCAGAATAAAGGAAATTTGTTTAAATTCTAAATTAGTACTCTCATGTTAATAGAAATGAGAAGGACCTGCCTCCATTTTACTCTTAAAAAAGTCTTATGGAACTGTTTCTTTGAAGAGGATTCTCAGTGGAGCAAATAATAAAAATCTGGAGAGGCTTTTGCATTCATGTGAGTCTAAATGGTTTTTATCATCTTTTTATTGTTCACATTCATATACTGAAGCTGTCTGGGAACACAAAGACAAAAGGCTGCCCCTGCCATGCTAATGAGATTGGTACAATTTGTCGGCTGAAACAGCAAAAATAGTATTTTTTAACACTGACAAGCCAAACTAGGCTCTAGTTCATATGAATTGCCCTGCGGCTATCTGGTGAACCGATTTTAAATCTAGGTGATGGTTCTGAGCCGTGGGAGTCCAGCTCAGCCTCTCAGGATGATTCTCAGTGAAGAGCCAAAGACAGCCTATACTCAACTCCGCCTCAGCTTTTGGGAGACTAAATATTTCTCTTGGCCTGCCGCAGTGTTTCTCCCCCTTTGGCTGTCAGATAAAACGCTTGATGGCCCGGGTGGAAGGTGTGTGATTAAAGATGGATGTGTGGAGAAGAGGGGGGTGTGGGTTCAGTGGTTAGGGCTTCATGTACCTTACAAGAGGGAGCATGACAAAATCAGCTTCAAAGTGCATCTCACTTTCTTCCCTGCTGTTTGATGCGCAGCCTTTTCTGATTTGTTACACTATCATGTCAACGGAACATTTTGTATTATTTTGTAAACCTCTTCAAGTCAGGTGGGGGTGTTGTGTTTAAGGATTTCAAGCTGAGTACGGCGAGAAAGCTGTTAACCTGGAGCACTTCCCTGTGCTGACATGACACTAAAACACCCAATTAACATTTGCAGCTGGTTGTGATTCAGCCACATGAGAGCGCTCCTCATTTCCATACTGAATCAGAATGCAAGCAACAGGCTCCAAGTCACCCAGACCCAGTTCTGCAGAACAGGACAGGGGGATGCTGCTCTGTCCCGGTCAAGCTACTGGTTTCATGCAGCACCTACTCATAGTTTGTCAAATGGGTTCAAACAACACAGAAGTCGTTAGGTTAGAGCCCCACAGAATACTAACCGACCTCTATGGATTACTCCATCTTCAGCAAAACCCTCATCTGGATCACAATTCAGATCACATCCCTGATTTAAATTCTGTGATATATTCCTGAGGATATGCGGCCAAGAGACCAGTCCGAACATGACTGTTAATCACCTCATAAATGAGGAGATGCTGGGGGAGAGAAGCACCAAACTTAGCAGAATATTCCCACCTAAAACAAACGCCTGCAGGAAGATGTCCATATCTCCCTTCCAGTTTCCAATGGAGTGAGCAAATCGAAGTCGGGTCTGAGGAAAGGTTACTTGTCTCCATGTTTGGATCAATACCAGAGCAAATTGATTTTTGTAAGCTTGTTTGATAACAGTTAAGGGGAAATTCAACCTGCGTTTTTCTACAAGATATTTAAGGTGGCTAAGAGGTTCTTCGGCCGAAGTGGTGGGTGTTTGTGTGTGATTGATGTAATTGCTGATACTGGAGAGAACAATAAAAACCGGTCGGGCTAGAATTCTAATTGTTGCTGCAGTCGGAAACACATATATTTCTTTTGCTGAATCTATGGCACACTGAACCAGAGGCGCCCAAAGCCTCTTTCAACAAGCAGCGGAGGGAGGAGAGTTACCTGACACCGGGGTTTCGGGGACCCACTTGGAGCCGGGGTGCAGATTGTGAAACACTGCGCGCACCTCCTGGCAGTTTGGCACCTGTCCGCAGGGGAGAGGAAACAGCTGGTAAAAAGCGCACAAAAAAAGCGCTCCGTGGACTGATGGAGAAGCCATGGCAGGCGAACGGGGCGGTGGACCCGGGGATCACGGAGCAACGGGCAGCTGGGGGAAACTTGAACGCATTAAAAGTTACAAAAAGATCCCGCGTTGGAGCTGACGAGGTGCGGCTGCAGCTCCGGACTCTGCTGGCATCAGCATCCTTTCTTTTCCCCCTCCAAGAGCGCCTGTCCCTCCCGGAAAGATGCTCCCACACTTGGTGGAGCTGCGCGGATGCTGGGAACTCGTGAGTCGGTCTCCACTTGCAGCACCGAATGCGCTCCCTGCACGCAGAGAAGAGCCCCGGATTCATATGCGCGCTCCCACAAAGCGCGCGACACGGCTTGAACCTGGCGGAGCGTGCAGCTTACACACCCGTGATAGTAACCGGTCATGTGCGCGGGCACACTGGTGCACGAGCGTGGATAGGTGATGGAGCAGATTAATGCGCTGTGTGGGCTGTTTCGCTGGAGATGAATTACACTGCGCGCACGAAACGGCTCTCGGGGGCACGTCTGCGTGCGTATTTTAGTTTCCACGCGCTGAAAAGCCAGCCCGTGCCCCAGTGGGCTGCTTTTACACTAATTGTTTTAACAAAGAGCCCTGGAATGTGTTTTTATTAAAATATGCAAAAGGATATACGGAACACACAAAGCCGGCTAGAATAAGTATAACGAGTCTTGTGTTTAGTAATAAGACAACTTTGGAGCTTTCGTGGGGCCTGATGTCACTTTATTTCACATTTCTCATCTCTTCAGCTTGGTCCACGTTAGACTCCAAACATTTCAGTTGAAACGGAGCCATCTAGCGGCCACAGCGACCAACTCCCCCTCCCTGCCGACTGAAAGGGCAAATCAGAGAAAACATCTGCTTTTACAGATTCCTTTTTTTTCTCGAATCGAGTTTGTACAATCTGATAAGTGCAAAGCTCTTTGGAAACTGCCACTGAGGCACACGCAATTCCCTCCCGTGAGTTCGGATTTTGAAATTGTGCAGTCATTTATTACAAAACACCAAGCTGAACAACAGCTTCAAAAGACACCTTCACATATCTCAAAACACCACCGCAACCGGGTGTAAAGAAGAAAAGGGAAAAAAAAAAAGCTCCTCTCTTGTGCCTGCGGTGACAGACATTTCTAGCCTTTCAAGTGCTCCTCAAAGCTTGGAACGGCAGGAAACAAAAAGAGTGTACCTCTGTGAGTCTGAGGTACAGAGAGCTTTGCATGGATTTGCACAGCAAACACTGGCAGAAGCTGAGAGCAAACCAACAAAACTCGCTGTAAACCCAGCAAAGTTCTCCCCTTAAGGATGGCGAACAGACTCGTGGGAGGGGACCGGCAGTGCCTGAAGTGCACAAACTGCAGTAGTCGAGTGTTTACTACCTGCACTGTGAGCACTTTTGAACTGCCAAGTCGATAGCATGTTTAGTTTAAAGAGTCTGGGAGTCGTGACGGCGGGGGATAAACAGAGACGAATGTGATGCACTTCGACGGCGTTCCGCTTTCGTATTCCTGCAGCGTGGGATAATCAAACACTCATTTTCACAACTGTGTGGTGAAATCCTACTGAATAATGATCATTTGTTGTCACCGACATGAAGACTGACATAATACACCATGACACCGAAGAACTATGTTCCGTTTCTTTGCTCTGGTGAAGAAGAACCCAAACAATTAATTGTCAGGAAAAAAAAAAGGGGGGCAAATCTAATTTAAAGAACTGACACTGCTTTGTGCTTTACAACAAGACCCGAAGCTTTTCCTGGCTGTAGTTTCGGGGCATGTGCAGTCGAAAGCCAGAACGAGCCCTCCAGCTAGAAGGAGCAACTAGGGCAGTAGATACTCTGCTACTTCACTAACTACACTAGATGCACCTTAGCCGGAGGACCGCGGAACAAGCAGGAGAGGCTGGAGGGAAGAGATCAGCTGGATCGCCTCCAGCTCCTCCAGACACCACTCTTGCAGCCAGGAGCATCTGAAACACAAAAGCAATTGATGGTGACAAACACATATGAATATTTAATTGTGTTCCATGAATCCTTCCGGAGAAGAAATACACGCTTTGCGAGCTGTGGCATCATCATCATCAAGCTGTTTACCCTTCACGGAGGACAGGTAACTCCCTAAAAATAAAGGTCCACTTCCAGACAATCGATGGAAAGCTTTAAAGGTAAATTGAATTGAAGTTAGCTGGGTCAGTTCAGGGCAAACTCATCAAATGTCACGGAGCTTTAATTCTCTTTGAACTACATTGTGCACACATCTGGCAAGTGAACTGACTCCCCCCGTCAAGATGTGGATTCATTTGCCGGCACCTTTATGTGAGGAGATTTCTGCAATAACTTAAAACTGACAAACCAACAGCCTCCATCATTATTTCTTCTGTTTTTAAGGTTCTTTTCTTTTGCCTGTGAATATAGAGATGACGGGACTTGCCAAAAAGCTCAAGTTGGATCTCATCACTCTCCCAGAAACTTGGTCAGTGTGCATTCGAGCAGATTCCAGTCTGGCTCTTTTGGAGTCCATTGTCTTCCAGCAGGTCACAGATGGCGGGCTCAGACACTGACATACTTTGACCGTGGAGTTCAGCGTGACGTTTTGGCCCTTTGTCTACCATCCACACTCTGATCAACGTGAGAACGCGTTTCCTCTCACATCCACATCCCGGGAGACGGGCTCCAGTCTCACGGTGCTTCCACTTCTCAGTGTGTGGAGCTGCAGAAGAACACGAAGCTGCTAGAAGATGGCTTTACGGCACACTTTCAAATGTTCTTTTTGCATTCTTCAGAAAACTTTTACCCTGTTTCAGGTTCTCTGTTTTACACACGATGATGCCAAACCACACAGAAGAAAGTTTCCTTCTTTAGATGAAGACGATGAAAACACTCAAGTTAAACAACTAGTTTGGAACATCACTGTAACGAAATGGCTTATGATCACTTTTAGAGCTACCAAACAAATCTTTCCAGGCTATTTTAAACATGATTGTTTTTCTTTTCAAACGTTATTGCTTCATTTAATGAAAGCATGCCGGGGTATACGGGACAAGTGCTTTTAAATGAATAACGTTCATCACTAAGGATAGCTGGTACTAAGAAATGTGTCTACATCTGTGTTACATCCAGCAACGACAGGTTAGAAAAGTATTTAAAAAATGATCGGAAGCACCCAAAGTTCAAGCCAAGCTGCTTGTTATGTATGAGATATTAACTATATTAATGGACAAAGTCCCAGAGGTGCATTATTTCTTTCCTTTTTCTATTTTCTCACATAAAAATTGTCACTGACCATAAATTCAAGGGCTCATTATGTTAATAATTAAAAACATGACCTAAACAACAATTTAACATGTTTTCTAATTACTTCTAAACTAAACAACCAGCTCAGTGTTGACTTGTGTGGTCCCTATTCTTTTATTGTTCTTATTATTATTATTTCGTTGTTTTTTAAGGATATCTAAATGGTAAATCCGTTTTTATGTTCAGTCCTGCAGTGATAATAGTTAGGTCGTCATTTAAAGACAATAGTTCTCAAATCAGCCAAGGAAACTTTTTGATGCAGGTCTTTATAGTTTTTAGTGAGTTTGGAGAAAACCAGCTTCAAAGCTGACGTCATTTCAGTGCTGAACATAGAAACCACAATTTAGTATCTTGGAGGTAATTATCCTTGACACAGGCGAAAATGGTGTTGTGAACCCAATTTTTAATAATAATAATAATGTAATATTAAATTATTTAATATTACATTAAAATAGTTTCTTACTTATAAAACACAGAAATATCCATTCAGTCTTGCGCATTTCGTTTCCTTACAGTTTTTAATCTCTACTATCCTGGCCCGAGGACGAGATGTGTCTCATGATGTCCAACTTTTCCAGAACTGTCTCGAGGCTTTCTGCGGCCTTCCACGCAGGGCGCAGGCGAGGGTGGGGTTCACGCTCTGGAGGCTCCATTTTCAAAATATTATGCTCTCTACAAACTTTTTAGGCAGACAAAGTTTGTCTGGGGTCGGCGGCTATGATCCAAAGTCGTCGTGTGTGGGTTCGAGTGGGTTTCTACGTGGGGGTCGCAGGTCTCCTGCTGCAGCTAAAAGTGGCGCCGACATCTTTGGAGACGCGACCAAGAGCGCGCGCAGCCGCTCAATTAAAAAAAAAAACGCGTGTCAGTGGCGATCACGTCCACTTTTACCCACTTATCACAAACACTCCGGGCTGCTCAGACAGATACTGATGTTTTCATTTCGGTGCGGGGAAATTCAAGCCTTGCGCCGCGTGAAGGCGAAACTTCCACCACTCAAGAAGTGGGGAACGCGTCAGGCTGGAGCACAAGAAATGTGGAAAAAAAATTTTTTTAAAAACGTGCCCAAAAGGGCGAGATCGGGTCTTGCATATATATGACTTATATTATATGCTCAAACTATTCAATCCAAAAAAATGCTCCTTGTGACGACTCTAAAGTGTCTTTTTAATCTGAATGAGTGGGAAAAGCCCACTTTGGTCCACTGAAGTGGCTCCGCCGCGGTTTATTTCTCATGAAGACTCCCGGGTTTCTACGTACCTTGTCCCGCAGATCTTCTGTCCCGCCGCAGCCTCGTCTTGGCACAAACCAAAAGTTTTGTCATGCGTGAAAATGTGAGAGCATCCTTTTTTTTTTTTTTATGTTGTTGTTTTTCTTTGTGGGGGTGGGGACAGGAGCGCAGGCGAAGCACTCCTCTATCAGCCCACTCACGACCACCAGATCATTCAAATCATTCGTCCATATGCGGCGTAGAAAACTTCTCCTGTGGGACTATGTCCCTTAAAAAAAAAAAAAAAGTACTATAATATTAGACGGAGGGGGAGTGGAGTTTCATTGATCCTCGTGGCTCCGCCTTTGAGCTGCGCGCTGGTCTGGTCTGGTCTGGTCAAGGAAGCCCACGAGGCTGGTGACCTGTAACCCCTCTGTAACCCTGCCCCCACACATCCTCCGGCTCAGGATCACTGCTTTAAATAATGAATCCTGCCAGCAGAGCTGAGAGATGCTGAGAGAGAGCTTGGCAGGGCAGGGTGACACTCCCCTCAGCTGTGGGAACCAACTGCGGCTCTGCTGGCCCTCTGCGAGTCAACTTCAACCCACTCTCCCTTGCCGTTCAGTCTCTCCTTGATTAAGACGTGGATTAGGAGTGTAAGGGCAAGATCTTATGCTATAAGGTTTGTATTTGTCCATCAGTTTTGGTGGTAACACTTTTGCATTCTTTGTAATAAGTAAACTCAGCAGCCAAACACAAGTCCACTCCCCCTCCGTCTAATATGACAGTACTTTTTAAAATCAAGGTTAAGTGGAAGTATTATTAGGTGGAGGTAAACGCTGACTAAGTGATCATTTCAAGATTTTTATTGGCTATAAACAAAAAAGACTTTAAAGTAGGTAAAAGTGCAAATTGACAACTGTTATAGTTCACCATATTCTTTTCATATATATATATATATATATATATATATATATATATATATATATATATATATATATATATATATATATATA
>JAOWBL010000002.1:14699772-14725549 GCA_028564865.1 Zenarchopterus dispar
ATATATATGTATGTATATATATATATATATTTATGTGTGTGTCTCTGTCTATATGTATATATGTATATATGTATGTGCACATACATCTACATACATATATATACATATTTACAAAGATATGCATACATACATATGTGTATGTATATATGTACAAATGTATATACACACACACATATATACACATCTATATGTATGTAGGTATTTATGTATATATGTGTGTATGTATGTGTCTACTTATATGTACATATGTGTACATATATATATATGCATACATACATAATGTATATGTATACACACACACATATGTATACACATATATATGAATGTATGTGTGTGTATGTGTGTGTGTGAGTGACAGATATGGAATGAGACTGGATGAAAGCAGTTATGAGTCCTATGTTTGTGAACCATCTAAATCCACGCAACACAAACAAATTGCCTTAATTTTTTAATTTTCATTTCACACTTTCACAGTTCAATTACCTTTTACACAGTTATAACATAACATACATAAACCACTCCTATGGTGTATAACATATCCGTGGTGGGACAGAGAAGGCACGGGAGTGAAGAGAAAGAAAAGATGTCTACATAACATTACCAGTGACGTTTACGTTTATTATCAGCGATGGTCGCAAACGAAAAGCTTCGTCCAGCTACTGTCAGATGGAAGGTGTCCACAGCTCCCTCTGGTGGAATGACTGAGAACAACATGTCACTCCACAGGACGTGTCAGGAACGGATTCAAATTTACAAAGTGCTCACAAACTACTTATTCACTCACTATTCAAAATAAAAATACAGATGTGTTTTATACATTTGTTAAATAATATTATAGCCATTTCTTCACATGTGTGTATATATTATATACATATACTTTTTGCTCAGTTTGTCAGTTTTAATTAAAAAAAACTGTTTCACACTATAGTCTTACTAAAATATGAAATTTAGCCAAGTTTCCAGATGTTTTCAGAGTCTCAAAAACACCTTCACAACCCTTTTTTCATCACCCGATGACATGACAGTGAAAGTTGGGCCTCTATTCTTTATGTACCACCCTCACTGCTGAGCTTCCAGTTTATTTATTTTGCACTATAAATACCTGACTCTTCCATTTTTACCAGAGGTGGTGCAGTTGAACAGTCTACATATGTACCCACGATTAAACTGTTTTAAAACACCCCAACAGAGGACATTTCACCAGACACTGAACAAATGTCACGGCTGAATGATCAGCCGAGTTGACTTTCTTGAAATTTGAACTTTACATCAGAAAATATTTGCCATGGTGCCTTTGAGGGCCACATCCGGATCACCGGCTCAAAATTGGAAACAGTTTGACAAAACACAGCTTTTTTTTTCTTTTTTAAATAACTTTCAGTCAATGCGTCTGGAGATGAAACAACAAATGTTGTGACAAGTGTAAGCTGCTTGGAGTTTGTTTTCTCACCCTCTTTATGTAGTTTTAATTGTGAGAAACTCAGACTAGACTCAGACTTTTCTCCACATATATGGAATCAGAAAACCCATAAAGAATTTCACTCTTGCCTTTAAACTTGAATAAAGCAAAACCTTAATTTACTAACTATAGATGATTAATTATTGGTCTTGTTTCCTGCAGTACTGAAGGAGCCTGTGAACTTTGATAAACATCGTCATGAATTTCAGGAGTCTGAAAAGAGCTGGAGTGAAAAATAATTTCCGTTTCTGCTCAAACAGTTCTGCAGATACAACAAATGTCATCATAGCTGGACCTAGGGGTGAGGGTACTTAGACGTGTCAGAGATGGTGGGGTCTTACATCTATATACAGCGTAGGTCTTATCATGCATAAATACTGATGCACACACACACTTTCCTCTTCCTTTCATATTTACATGTTCCATTAAATGTCTTTAAATAAGGCAACATTTATTAAGAGGTACCACACTGCAATTCATTATGAATTAGCACGCATGTCGCACCACACAATGAAATATTTGTCTAAGAACCTGGTTTTCCATTGTGAAAATAAAGCTGCAGTCCCCGTTCAAGTCTGAACATACAAGCATACATACAAGCCACTGTGTTCCAAAAACACCACATAAAATATTTTGTTTAGGAATGTAAGGTAAAGCACACAGCATCTGCAAAGTCAAGTCCCATGAGGTATTTACACACAAACATCTTAAAATCCCTAATTTCAGTCATTTTGATGACTATAGTAGAGGGTTCAAAAAGAAAGTAATTTTAAAGCGATCAGTGATGTTTCGGAGGAATAAATTCAGCACTCGTATAAAATCAAACTTACATTTCACTGAATGCCAATACTGACCACCCTTTCACTTTTGTCTGAACCCAAGATTAAAAAAAGAAAAAAAAAGAAAAAAAGACAAGGCCAAATTTATTTCCTTTAAGAGTATGCCTTTGCAGCTTCTGCACTATCTGATGGTTCCTCCAGTTGGGACAATATTGTGACATCTGCTACATCTCAGGTATGTTCCAATATAGTTTACACAAATTAATTACTGTATTTCTTTTGCCCACAAAAAACATCTTTAGGCAAATCTTGTGCAGCAGGTCTTCAATACACTGCAAATCAAAGAAAAACTGTTGAAATGATCAAGGAAAACAGACGACCCTAATTAAATTCAGTATTCAGTTTCTTGAGGAGGTTTAAATAACACACTATGCTTTGATGAATCGCACACTGCAACCTTCTGATAAATCTTTGTGAGCAGCATCAGCGTGGAAATGGAGATTCTGTTTGTCGTGTTACGTAAAGCTCGTGTTTTGTTGAATCGCTGCAGCATGTGAAGATGGAGCGCTTGGAGATCAATCAGCTGGTTGTCCATGCTGACCCTGAACGGACGGGTCAGACCCCGCAGCACTATCTGATGCCGTCTTTCCATTTCAGTCATGTCAGCGTCACTGGGCACAAAATCCCAAGTCAAATTATTGATTCTTCAGTGGAATATGATTCGGGCTTCCTGTGACAGCTAATGAATTGGGAAGTACAGCAGTCAGTGCAGGGGTCATTTCTGACATCTGCACACAAAAAAACAAAAAAAAACAAAAAAAAAAACACATGCAATCAAATTATTACCACTATGCGCTGACCTGGTCAATATGATCCCCCATGTCACTCTGCCAAAGCCATATTTGTTAGGAGCAAACATGTCCCTGTGTACACATACACACACAGAGACATATATACACAAAAACTTACAATAAGCCCAATTAACCAAACTTAAGCATTTAGTAAGTGGAAGCAGTTTACCAAGATGATACATTGGAAAAATAATATATTTACTTCTCTGCATTTCAATCTTCAAAAATAAGAAAAAAAAGTCAAAATGAAGTGTAGAAAAGTTTTGGAAAAGGCTTTTCCAGGACATCTCAGCGCTTGTGTTATGCGTGACGGAGAGAAATTTCTGTCATTATGTGTCTCTGCCAGCATCCGTGCATGTGCACGAGTGACAGCTTAAAGGTCCAACGTTATAAGAAATGAAAAAAGAAATTTCATTAACTCTAAATAACAAGCACTGTGGATTAAAATGACAGTTCTTGGCCCGTTCAGGTTGATAGATGAATCTTGTTCAGATCCACACCAAACCAGAAAGAAAAGGAAATAATATGAAATAATAAAGTGTGTTGTTTTTTTGTTTTTTTTTAAAGATTCATCCATCTGCAGCTCCAATAAACACCTATTTAATCTACCATCTGACAAACAGCTGTCTCTGAAGCCTCAAGCTTCCTCTGATGCTGTGGGTCTCTTCAGGTCCCGGATCTGCTTAATCAGATAGTTTTTCTCATCACAGAACTGCTCGTCTTCAGATCTATCTGTCTGGAAATGGCTCAGGAAGTCCACGAGCTTGGTCTGGTTCTTCAGCAGTATGTCCAGCACGGGCTGAGTCTTGTTGGGGTTCGCAACAAATACCTTTGAAAACAGAGACATGATCGGATCAAATCAGGAGGCTACGTTACACAAAATGTCAATGTTATGCTCATTTACGGAAGCAGAATGACATTTTTATTCCACAGAGATATCACAGGACGAGAGGGTCCCACAAGTTTACATTTTAAACAAATAAAAAAGCAATTATAAGGTATAATTCACCTTGAAGACATGGAATGCTTCAAACTGGATGTTTCGGCTGTTATCCCTCAGCAAGTTCATCATCAGTTTCAAGTTCTCAGCTCGGCTGATGTACTTCGTCATGACAGTGAAGTTGTGTCTGTCCAAGAGAAGTTCCCCCAGAAGCTAAAAAATATATGAAATAATCAAACCAATCCACAAACAAGAAAAGAAGGGAAGCATTTCAGATAAAAATTTCAATCTATAGGTCAAATCAAAGTTTGAGGGGGATTTTTATGAACAGAGTAAGTGTAAGTACCTTCAAAGACTGCCGTTTGGTGACGTAGTTGTCAGAATGCAGGAGCTTTTCATATTCTGTAAACACCTGAGAGACGTTTTAAAAGCATAAGCACAAAATAATTAGTCTTTAGAAAACACATATCTTTGGGAATTAAAAAAAAAAACGAGCCCTCACCCTGTCATAATTGTTCTCCAGGAAATCTGCACACATGATCTTGTGTCTTGTGAGGAGATCCTAAAAGGAAATACAAGAGAGCAGTTAGCTTGGGCATCGTCTGTACGCGAGTGCTTTAATGAAGACAGAAAATATCCCACCTTGAAAGAGGCAAAGGCATCTGAGGCGATGTCAAAGGTTGAGAGCTCCACATAACGGAAGAAACAGAAGAAGTCTTCGGAGTAGAGCACCGTCCTCGCCAAAGGTTCGTGGCGCAGGCACTCCCTCAGCATCATCCCACAGTTGAGAGCCACTTCTGCATTTTCATATCTGCAAAAGTTCAGAAGTGTTAGGTACAAGTTAGTTATATGCATCATCCAAATTCATCACAGACTCAAGTTATACTTTATATACTTGTGTCATTTTGACCACTGTCGATTAGACATTAAATTTGTAGTTAATGTAGTGATGAATGTTATAGTTATGAATCTCATCTCCCAACACGTACCAGGTCAAAACACAGTTTACCTCAAACTCCTAGTGACTATATACACATGTCAGGATAATCTACCACATCAGCTTTAAATGTCAGGCTTTGATGTTTGCCTCTGGAAATCAAACTGAAAGGTCTTTTGTTAATATACCATTTTGGAGTTGAGGATCAAAAACATAGCAGAACAAATCCATCACAGCACACAACTGAGTGACAGCATTTGATCCACCAAAAGTGGCCTCAGTCGACCTGCATGCAGCACAGTCTAAAAAACACACACACCGTTCCTCTCCGAGTTCACGGCACAGCTGTAAAACCAGCTCTCTACTATCTGCACATCTTTCAACCCACAGGTGAAGGCAGCAAGTTCCTGCCTGTTTCTCTAGGAGTGTTTGAAACACATCAGAACATGTCAGAAACATACAGCACGGGGAATGTTATTCTGCACACACACAAAGTTGCATCAGATAAAGGCGTAAGCCTTCCTTTACTTCAACAATTTATGGTATTAGGTCTTCATGAAAGGCAGAGCCCTTCATTTTTAATCATCGTTATCTGCATCTTAAATTTTTCAACACCGTCTTCTTTTAACACCTCAAAAAGAAATCTGGATCCATGGACATAACAATGCAGAGCTCTGCTTTCTGTTGTTTTCTCCCCCTAAATTTCCCTGAAGTGCATTAAAAATGTTCCGTTTTTAAAGTGGAATTCTGAGAAAAACTGCACTTGGTGCCAACGAGTTGGATTAACAAGGTTTTGAACACATGCAAGGAAAACCTTTACAGCTGTATTCAGCCACTACAGCAATTAAGATAAAGGGAAGATGTATAACGTAAAGAGTTTCTGCGGTGTGGTTCACACGTGTTTTAAAGAAATTTCACAAAACTGAGGACACATAAACCAAATTACTTGCTTCTTCTCTTGTATTTTCAGTGTCATGCACACATTCAACAAAACTGAATGAGAAACTCCCAAAAGTAGCCCATGTCATTGCACCAGTGAAGTTTCCATTCACCCAAAAAGAAAGATGTTTGCTAACAGTGAGTACTTGGAGGCGTAGTCAATATAATAAAAGGCAATTACAGTCATATATAGAAATAAGGCACTTAAGTTGCAACATTAACTCTTCCTATGCCACTTAAACTTGAATCCCTATAAAACAGGATTTCATGCAGTTCTTAGCTTTGTTTTTTGTTTGTTTATTTGTAACAGCAGTCTGCTCCAATACAAACTGGCTCAAAGTAAATGAATCAAATGACCACACTCTCCCACCCTTACAGGGTGGCTTTTATCAAAATCTGTACAAACAATGCACTCATACTGAATATCAAACTACCGAATTTCAAATACAATAATCCTGTAGATGAAAAAGACACACTTACCCTTTCAGAAGCATGAAGAGGATCTCTGGGTGTGTGGAAATGTACTCTACTGTTGGTGTCCGGGTGCCAATCTGACGTCTGACGATGTTGCTGAACAAATGGACCACATCTTTCTTCCCCTGTAAAACAACAATGACCCAGAAGGATTAACAGCTGATGAGCAAAGACATGTTTGCTTCAGGCACAGCTGCTCAGCATGCACACACATTTCCACTGATCATTTGATGACTGTACATAGTAATCAATATTTTCTGCACTCCTAAAAGTCAGTGAATAGGGTTTACTCACCTCGAAATCTATCTTCTGCAGGTTTGCAATAAGTGAAATGAGAAGGTTGGTGTTGTACAGCTCCTGTGCAAGCTGAGCCACAGCTTCAGTTTGAGGCTCCTTATCACCTGTTCCACAAAGCACTTCCTTCAATGAAGCAAGATTTTTGGATGCCTCCTCCGCAACCTTGGTAGCACACAATAGTCAATGAGTGTGATGAGTTGACGTCATGCAAATTGAAAATACAAAATGCACTTCTTTTTTTTTTTTTTCAAATCAAAAAAGGAAACAGTTTCTAACCTTTTCACATTTTTTACTGTCTCCAGTATCCAGCTTTTCCATGCATGCAACATTCTCCTTCAAACTCCTCACTATTTCAGCTGGACTCTTCTGAGACTTTCCAAAAGGAAAAGGCATGGCTGACACAGGCAAGCCAAGTCTAAATCACTACAAAAAAATAAAAAATAAAATAACAATGCTGTCATAAAAAGAAAAAGAAAACATATGCAATTAATACAGTTCAGCTTCCCAGTACTTAGGTGTATCAGGAAGTAGCTGTAAAAGCTGTCACCTGAGGAGTTAGTCACTGTCACATTGTAGGACTAGTGGCCCTGAACCCAGGGGTTCAAGGATATCTTGTAAGTAAGTAAATAAATATCAACCAAAGAGGCATGAAGAAATTTCATTACACTTTGTGTACAATTGACTTAAGCTGTGCTTTTTGTTTTTTGTTTAAATCGGACATCAAAATGATAAATACTACATAAACTCATCACACACAGAAAGCTTGCACATTGAGTCCAATATGTTTTACTAATCTTTCCATTATGGATATTTGCTGAAAGCCTAAACAAAGTCATCAAGCTTCTTCAGAGTAGTAAAAAGCAAATATTGAGTCAATCTAATCTATGAAGAAATGTCTCCCACTGGTTTAAAATATATATATATATATATATATATATATATATATATTTTTTTAAAACTGTGCCACTGTTTCCAGATGTATTTCAGTATTCTTGTGGTTCAATTAATTAACGTGCTGGCAATATTAGAAGCACATATGAAACAAAAACACACATTTCCACTATTGATTAACTGTATACATTAAATAGTTTGGTGCTGGGAAATTAAGTGAATCACTTTTAGATATTATTATGGACAATGATGTTTGCTTGTATGGTGACTCTATGCTGTCAAACATTTAAAACAAAATAATTACATCTGTTACAAAAACTTGTGAGCTGTCATATAGATACGACTGCGGTAATGTGACTACCAACCACCTTTGAATGTGCCTGAATACCAAGTAACAAACAGAGACTCAGTGTAAAGACCTTTAATGTGGTGCCCAGGGACTTGTTTTTATACAAAACACGCACAGATGCAAAGCAACCAAAAGTGAACCACATAACAACCAAATCACCTAAATAGAAAGCAAAAATGTCACAAGGACTTAACACATTTAAAAGGCAAAAAAAAAAAAGAAAAGTAAACGTCCCTGGCATATACAGTGGCACGTATTAAACAAACATCCATGTTTTGGGGTTGTTTATGTTTCATTCAGTCTGGATGTTGTAGTCCCAGACAGGGGGAGTGGGGGGTTTACACATCTGTGTCCGTGGGGCCAGTGTTTCATAAGACCTCCTCTATGTTACTTCTGAAGTCAAGGTAACATTTGAGATTATATACACACACAAATATATATATATATATATATATATATATATATATATATATATATATATATACATATATACACACACACACAAATACACATACACAACAGACAACCTGAGAACTTTTGCAGGGTTTGTTATATCAGGTAAACTAATTTTTACACACACACAATACGGGTACAATAGTGGGAGCATTTCTGAAGTGGGTTTCCAGCGAATTAAATAAAGTTTAGCCCCAATTGAATAACAAAAACGTTAACTTTCTAACCGATGAGAGGAAGTGTGAAAACTGCGTTTAAACGTCAACGAGCCCGTCGGGAAAGTTGAGCTAGCTTGTGACCTAGTTAGCAGTAACGAGAACTAAGAAAGAAAAAAAAAACATGACAGGTCCTGGGTTTTGACGTCGACGGCCGTGGAAAGTACACTCAATAAACATTTGAAAGTTTCAGTTTACACTCACCGAGTCCAGTCTAGTTTTGAAGCCGAAAACAGTTGGTAGCTTGGTGTCAGTTAGTTAGCAGGATGCCCAGTTGTCTCCACTTTTTTTAAAAAACAAATCCAGTGTAACGTTACTGTGAAAAGTATGCAACGTCACTTCAGACCTGTAGCTGTCTGACATGTACTAACAGACGACAAGCACAGCTGTGATAGTCCATGAAAACCTCCCTGTTGTCGACGAGCTCACTAGTTGCCTACTGGCATGGAGAGTCGCTGGGCCAGCCCGTCTGACAACTTCATTTCCCTGTTCTGTCCTACCGACAGAGCCCGTCCTCTCTCTTCATCCCGGGGACAGTGGGCGTATACGTCGCGCTGAACAAAATGACGGTCACCGACTTCAGCCTATCAGTTTGAAGAAAGCTCTAGCAACGCCCTCTACAGGGGGTGCGCTTCTTTTCAAGCTGACTTTTTTAATATGGGCGGTGAAAACGAAAGCCTCCACGGGAAGCGTCTCCTTTTTTTGTACCGGACTGCCCTGCAAATTAAATCAAGCGTACCTAAATTCTCGAGAAGAGTTGAGACTTAGTTAAACAATCAACTGTTAAGTCATTGTGTTTTAAATGCTTTGTGGATTATACGCAGAAAGAAAACAAAACATATGAAATTATATTTGTTAATACGGTTTAACGTTTCTTCTCAAATCTCCAACATTCACTAAGCTTTCATATTCGCGGTAAAATAACAAGAAAACGTCACGGAAAATACCTGTAAAACATAAAATACTTAATTTATTTCAGTTTCAAGCCAAGTGTAATCAAACTCAATAGTTTCACATCCTAAGGAAGTACCCCATCAGACACTTCTGTATTGCTTGCCAGACAGTCTATGAGTTCAAAACAATCAACTAAGAATTTTTGGTTGGTGGGACTTACACAAATTGTACCACTGCCACACTATTTCACAACATGTCACTGCATATGAATGGTTTTACTAATTGATATAAAGTTGTATTGTGCCACAACTCCGCTTGGTGGTTACCACTGTTGCCTCACGGTAAGAAGGTTCCTGCTTCCACAGGAGTCTTTCAATGTGGAGTTTTCACGTTCTCCTCATGCTTGCGTGGTTTCTCCCGGGTACTCCAGTTTCCTCCCATGGTCCGAAAACATGTATATAAGGTTGATTGAGAACTCTAAATTGCCCGTAGGTGTGAGTCGTTGTTTGTCTGTATATGTGGCCCTGCGATGGCCTGGTGACCTGTCCAGTGTGTACCCCTGCCTATCACCTGAAGTGGGCTGGGATAGGCTACAGCAGACCCCTGTGACCCTATAGTTGGATTCAGCGGGTATAGAACATCGATGGATGTATTGTGCCACATGTTTTGTCAATTTGTATAAAGTCTTTTTCTTGTTGCTCACAACTTTTTAGCAGATAAAATTGCTACTGGTCTTGTATATGTAGTTTACAGCTGATCCAGTCACTAACCTTGTAAGAAAAGAAACAATAATTTCAAATCATTATAACCACAAGGATCATCCTTCTTTCCTTTAGTAACTGCAGTATACTACATTAAAGCATATTTCCTAATTGGTCATTCACTTTTTATGCAGTCACATCTGCTGGAGCCAGTCCCAGCCCATTTCAGGTGAGAGGCAGGGGTACGCTCTGGACAGGTCACCAGTCCGTCACTGTAAAGATTTATCAGTCTTGTTTTTCACTTTTGTAATTGCTCTTCCTGTAGGCTACTGCGCAACTGTAGATTTTATTTTCCTTTTTTTAAATGTCCTATAAATACTTTGAAAACAGAGGCATTTCTCTTTCTGTTTATAACCTCTGTGCTGCTTGATAAGGCTGTTTGTTTATGTTTTTGTCACTATTCAGGCCACCTTTAGAAACTGCAGCTTTTTTGCATAATGAGCGTGTTAGTTTTCCTGGTAGATTTTCCAGTCAAAAATAACACTATATTTTCAGCATAAAGCTGGTGACAGATAATTAGCTGTATCCAAGCACTAACAATCTAACTTTTAGATTAAAGCCAATGCAGAATTAAGAAAAGTTGTAGTTTATCGAAAGACCGCTGGGTCTAAGTTAATTTCCACTGACTATTATGTAAATGTCCAACCTTGCAACAGAATTCAGATCTGGTTCAAAAATGTGTTTTGATCTCAGTAGATAGATTTCACAAATCTATGACAACCATAGGGGTGAATTTTCTTACACCACATGAGGTAAAATTATATAAAGCAAAAAAAATTATGCATAATTAATAGGATGGAGGTTTGATTGTTTGCCAGTTTAGCCAATAGTTGTCATCACTTCCTCATCAGTCACCATTATGCCACAAAGCTTTGCAAAGTAGTTAGTAGGTTAAGGTAATCCTGTGCCTGCTAAATTCAGTGGTTATTTTCTGATTCTGCCACCAAAAAATAACATTAAAAATGGGATATTCCACCTCAAACATTTACCAGCAACTCTGCAGCTCCTCCTGCATGGATTGGCTGAAGGAGCTAAAAGCCTCAGTTAACTTTAATTGGCATAAAGTGGGCAAGTTTCAGCCAAGCGCCAGCCATCGAACTCCCAGGCTGAGGTTAATCCAGAGCTAAGATGTGTTGCAGTTCCTCGACTGGCCGGTGGAGACTTCGTACAAAAGTGAGTCCATCTCCATTGACTCCCATGTTAAAATGTTCAACTTTGCAGCAGAAATACACATATTTACAGCCTGGTTCCGAAAACCGTTTTGGTTTCAATTGTTTGATTTCAAATCCCTGACAACTTTGAGGGGGGAGACATTTTTTTGTACCACATCAGAAGAGTTCATATAAAGTAATAAATGTATATCCAATATGACTGATTGGTAGTCTCAGTGGCTAGCCAACCTTTTTTTGAATCACTTCTTTAATCATAATCATCACACTACTGCACTTAGCAAAGCAATCAAAGCAGCAGTTTGGACAAACCAAGGATCAGCAAAGCACGACAACAATTTTTGATTTGCCCTCGAATCAACATTTGAAATGGTATTTTCCACTCTAAACGTCTGCTGACAGCTCTGCAACTATTTTAGTGGGAATTGGCTGAAGGAGCTGGTGGCCACTGCTAACTTTGATTGACATGTGGTGGGCGTATTCCCACCAGCATCATGGTTGCACTCAGTATGAAGAAAAAGAGGCTCCAAAACCGTTCTTCAGAGACCAATGAATCACGTGACTCAATGCTTTGTCTATTGTTTTCACAATCCACTGAATGCACCCATGGTAAAACAGGTAGCTCAAGATCACATCTGGGGATTTGATCGTTCTTGAAGAGATGCAGACTTCAGAGCTGAAACAGTACTTCAACTGCAGCTCATAATATTCAACAAATACACAACAACATAAGTACAGACAACTACCCATAGTGAGAAACAGCCTACTTCTCAAAAATCCTATGGTTGAAATTAAAAAAAAAAAGTGTTATGTCCAGCTGACTTGAAACAGGAAGTTGCAAGGCAGTACTGTCTAACATTCTGTGGTTGTTTTTAGGGCTGTAGTGTTCAACCTTGGTCCTCAAGATCTACTGTCCTGTATGTTTTAGATGTTTCCTTGCTTCAGCACACCATGGCACAAATGACTGTGTTATTAACAGACTTGCACAGACCTTGACGAGAAGCTGATAATGATCATTAATTAAAATCAGGTGAACTGATGCAGGGAAACATCTAAAACATGCAGAACAGTAGATCGAGGACCAGGGTTGAAGACCATTGCCTAGGGCAACAGCAACAAAAAAGAGGGATTCTGTTTGTAAAAATTTAAGAGAACCAAAATATTAACGATACCGATAGAAGTAAAAACTCAATGAATGAATGTCAAAAATTAGTATTGTTATTATTTTCAAATCTTAAGTAAATGACATTGTTACTGTACAACGTCTTAGTAACGATGCTCTTGGAAATATTTCATAACACTTGCGTCAACGTCACATTTATTTTGAAAACCCCAACCGGAAGCCCCGCGAGTCGCAGAGCAGCGAACTTAACGGTCGTGAGAAAAGCACACAATCATTTCTGAAGGACGGAAAGGAACGCGGCGCTTGTCCGGAACACGTTTCTCCTTTTTGCGTATTTTTCCGCAGGATAAGTTTATATCAACAGGTAAGAAGTAAACCTTCTCCCCGCAGCTGGGCTGTACCCACTGCGTTTTCTGGCCTGGTTGTGGGTTCAGGCCGTATCTCCGGCGTCCAAGCCGAGCTGCTCTCTTTTCTCAGGGAGACATCACGTATGGCGGTCTTTACTTCGAAACGGTTTGCAAACACCCGCGCCTGTCATGATAATTCCCCACATTTAAAGGGAAATAATCGCAGCTTTTCGGTTTCCAGTAGGAACATAATCTCGACTCAAATTTTCCCACCATCGACCTTTATTCCCCTACACGAAAAAGGGGCCTTGGGAGAAACATTTTCGGGGCGTTGAGCCGTTCATAGTTGAACATAGTTTTCAGTTTCAGCTACTTTTACTGGAGAAAGAGACACACACCCCCTTTAATTCAAAACTTTTGTCCGAGAAATTTGCAGCACTTCATGTGTTTCGCTGGTTCCCGTCGCAAACCCAGCCTAACATTTCCACTTCAGGTTTGCCTGTGGTATTATAGCTTTTTAAAAAGGACCGTAGGGTTAGAAATGGTGTGTATTTGGTGGTGTTTACAGGGGCAGATTTGCGTGCTAGCACGCCGAGCCCCGCTGCTGTAGCCGCCGCAGTGGAAGCCTGGCCCTGCTATCATGGCTGTAATGGCTCTCAATCAAGGCGTCGCAGCACACCGCTATTGTGTGTGTGTGTTTTTTCTCTTTTAACAGCCACTTGTATTTGTGTAATCATTTGGATCGAATCTATTCTTTTAAATCTTCACATCACACCAATCAGAGGGCATCAGAGAATTGTAGAGAGCGGTATATCAGCACATATTTGGAGGTTTGACATCTACTCTGAAGAGTACAGTGAAGGTTTTTGCAACCAATGTTGCATGAATTAAAAGAAAAAATACATGATCAATGAAACAATTTAACTAAGCTAACGTTAAATTGGTGTGTATGTTTTTTACCCCCTGCATCAAGCCTGGTCCTCAAGATCTACTGTCCTGCATGTTTTAGATGTTTCCCTGCATCAGTTCACCTGATTTTAATGAATGATCATTATCAGCTTCCCATCAAGCTCTGTACAAGTCTGTTAATAACACAGTCATTTGTGTCATGATGTGCTGAAGCAGGGAAACATCTAAAACCTGCAGGACAGTGGATCTTGAGGACCAAGGTTGAAGATCACAGCTCTATATAAACAGGCAAAATATTTTCTGGAGCCCAGAAAATGTTAATTTAAAGAAGTGGTACCAGTTTGAAAGAGGTGAGATGTGGTGCAGAATTTATACGCAAAATAGGCAATGTAATGCATCATTTATAGAAAAGCTATTTAATGGGGCTTTTGTCTGCTGTGGAGCACACTGTAATACACTGAAAGTAAGGTGGGTTAGAGTCTGTTCTGCTTGTTTTTTCCCCTCTTTAGCTGAATCTGATTCAGGCTTTAGTTATTTAACTCAATATCACTTATGGCATAGAAGTACTTTTGACCAGCTACCTCACAAAGTCAACACCTTACTTATTTTGGCTTTGGTAAATATTTGAAGGTACTGTATTATTCTGTCCAGCAGACCTTTAGGATTCATCCATACTTGGGTGATCTTAATTTAGTATCTGCTATCCAAACTGTGAAGCCCTGCAGTAAATGTGTGGGCCCCGTCCGTGGTCCATGGTGGACTTGGCAGGTTGCACGCAGAGCTGCTCTGTTGTGATTTTTGTGTACTAGTTTGAAATGACTCCAAGTAGAAGTTGAGTCTAAGATTAGTTTCCAGCTGTACCTTGGAAAGAGTTTTTGATGCTTTCTTATTTTCCACAGTGTTTTAGTCCTTATTTCATGGCACTCACATTTTCAGTTTGGTCAGATGGAAAAAAACAACTTGGTCTTAAATAATAAAATATGCTTGGGATGTTTGGCAACACAGCTTATTGACAGGAAGAATCCCTGTTTATTACATACGTGATGGTCACATCAGCAGCTTAGCCTGTTGCCTGTAAATGTTTAGTCATCATTTTTTCTTTTGACCTGCATTGCTATAGTCTGAGCATCTGCTGATCGTATTGAATCCAGTTTGACTTTAACAGCTTTTGACTATGAGTATGACAGATAAATGTGCATTAAAGCAGTTTTAATTATGTAGTTCAGAGGAGGTACCTTATTTTAAGAACAACTTTCTTTTTTCTTTTTTGAAGGGTTTATCAACTTTGTAAATCAAGGTCATCTTGTTGTTTTCACTTTTATCTTTCTTTAGACTCTTGGGCACACGGAAAAGCCTTTGGCTATGTCAGGACAGAGGAAAGGGGCTGCATCCCGTCTGCCCAAATGTGCCTTCTGCAAAACCAACCGAGACAAGGAGTGCGGTCAGCTCCTGGTGTCTGACAGCCAGAAGGTGGCAGCCCACCATAAGTGCATGGTGAGGAGAGCAAATTGTCCTCAGTCTCTCACCACTGAGGCACAGTTATTAGTAATTCCTAACATCTATGCACACTTATGAACAGTACAGCCAGAAAACGTGTATATTTTGCTTTCTTTGTATCTTGGTATGGAAGAAGTCCATAGTAATTGTACATTTCATAAAGAAAAACATGAAATATAGTCAAGATGATACCAGAGCTGTACATTTAAAATAAATGATGTATCTCACAAATGATCAAAGCTGCCACAGTGTTTTTTTTACAAAAGGAGTATGAGCAGTAGTGAAGTGAAATCCTGCAAAAAAATAAATGTACATTTCAATTCAGTTCCTTTCGATTTTATTTATATAGCATCTGTTACATTTGCTTTTGAGTTATTGTTTTGTGAATGTCCTCTGCAGCTTTTCTCTTCAGCTCTGGTTACGTCACACTCGGAGAGTGACAACATTGGAGGATTTTCCATTGAAGATGTAAAAAAGGAGATCAAGAGGGGAAATAAATTGGTAAGAATCCACTTGTCAAGTTGGGATTAGTGAGTTATGTTCAGCTTTATGTTATGTTAAGATTTTAACATGTAAACACTTTATTTGAATTCTATTATACAGGTATACATCTTAAAGTATTTTTTTTTCATGAAACTGAGAACATGCAGAAGATGATCTTTAGTGATGCTATCTAATGATATTTACAAACAACGTTTGTTTTTCTTTGTTGTGATACAAAGCTTTTACAGACATGATAGCTGTGCATGCTTACTGTTATGTATTATTATGATAATATATCACTTAGAGATATCGATACCAGCTGCTAGGAACACATCTGATCCTGCTCTTGTGTTAAATCACAATCATCAGATTTCTCGTCTAATAGAAAATCTTGCACTAAATGATGGCAAAATGTCTCAAAAGGAGATGATTTCTTCCCGAAATGTCCACATATTTCACTGACCTTTAACAGGATCCACTGTAGCTCCCTGCAAGTCTCTGATGTGCTTTGATATATTTGGTTTCTCGTGTATTTGAATGTTATCCTTATATTTTAATTGGCAGCGTATATCATCAGTGAAATATTTACACAATTTGACAATTTCACACCTGTCCTTAAACTCGTATCTCTTCGTGATCTCTCCTTAGACGTGTTCTTCATGTCACCGACCAGGCGCAACTATCGGCTGTGACGTCAAGACGTGCCGGAAGACATATCACTACTATTGTGCTGTGAAGGACAAAGCCCAGATCAAAGAGAATCCTCCACAAGGGATTTACCTGTAAGTTAACCCTGAGGCTTATTTCATTCACATATCCATCAGCTCTCACCACATTGCACCCACTGGGTACTCCACTTGCTGGTAACATGACTGATGCGTGGTAGACGGCCTCAAATTTAATCTGTAGTCACAAGTTTAACTTGGACATTTGTGGGCTGCTGGGGAAAACTACAGCATCGGGTTCATTTAAATGAAACTCACCTTTCTTTCCTCCTCAACAGTGTTTACTGTCGGAAACATCGTGATGCTTCTCAGAATGACATTCAAGGTAAAGTACGTCTCTGCTGTCTGTTCTATCTGAAAGTTATTTAAACTGTTGGATCTTCAGCTTTTTGACTTTCAGTTTGACTCTAAATTCAAATGACAAGGAGAAATGATTTTACTGCTTCAGTTAACTGTGCTGCATAATAAATGAAGGTATTACTACAAACATGCTCGTGCAGCGGTTCCCCTAATTAGTTGTATTATAGTTGACACTAATTGTGATTTAAACTTTTGATCTGCTTTTCATCGTCCAGAACACGTTCACTTTCGTGTACCTTGTTCTGAAACATTATTTCAAATCAAAAATCTTTGTACTGAGTATGGGTGTACTTTTGTTATTAGATGAAGAAGAAGGGGTGGCTAATGATTCAGATTCATCGCCTCCACAAAGTCGGGGCAGGGGGAGGTTTGAGAAGGGGAGAGCCAAGGTTGGATCTCGTGGGCAGTCAGAAGAAACTCGCTCCACCTCCTCACAGGCTGCAGATGAGGAGAGCTCCTCTCATGTAAATACAGGCAGTCAAACTTATTTGAATGGTCTATTTCGCTGTATGTGAGCTTGGTTAATATTGTCTCAATGGCGTGCTGTGCTCTAGCGGGACAGGTCACCCCTTCGGGCCAGTCCAGGAGATAGCGGTCAGCGCTGTGGCTTTTGCCATGCTGGTGAGGAAGAGAATGAAACGAGAGGAATGCTGCATACAGATAACTCCAAGAAAGTGGCTGCACACTACAAGTGCATGGTAGGACTATTCAGCCTGAAAGTCTGTTTACACCCTAAATCTGTTGTTTAAACTACACTAATTCCATTTCCCGGTAATTTTCCATCCTTTCTAGCTCTTTTCTTCGGGGACAGTACAGTTGACCACTACGTCACGGGCTGAATTTGGAAACTTTGACGTGAAAACTGTCATCCAGGAAATCAAAAGGGGCAAAAGAATGGTAGGAAGATAAATACAACAACGGTCATCATTTGTACTTTTTTGAACCAGCTGATTGACTGTCCTCTCCTATTTTTTATTTTTTTTCCCCCTCCAGAAATGCACACTGTGCACGCAGTTGGGTGCAACCATTGGCTGTGAAATCAAGGCGTGTGTGAAGACCTACCACTATCACTGCGGCCTACAGGACAAAGCCAAGTACATTGAAAACATGGCCCGTGGCATTTACAAGTGAGACCAAGTTCAAGTTTTCATTCTAAAAATGTTATTTCATAAATGGGATTTTGACCAAATTCTTTGTTTTTAATTTGTCATGCTTGCTACGCTGCAGTAGTTTTGCATTTTGGTGTAAAGCTTTGGGTGTGTTCACAAAAACATTGCAGTTGCATACAATTTTAAATCCAGCTTTTACATAATGACAACAAATTTTATTCATCGGCTTCAGTCTGCTTCACAAATTGGATTTATTGCATCTTTTAATGGTGAATGGCCCGTGCCAGATTTTCTTTTCTTTTGAGATTTGGGGAAATGAAG
Source organism: Zenarchopterus dispar (assembly GCA_028564865.1). NCBI lineage: Eukaryota > Metazoa > Chordata > Actinopteri > Beloniformes > Zenarchopteridae > Zenarchopterus > Zenarchopterus dispar. Next base: position 14,718,055 of record JAOWBL010000002.1, read on the forward strand.
AGTCAGGCTTGATTGTATCTAAATGTTTAGGCAGTGGGCCGCAGTCTTGTGAGGCAGAGGGAATCTTGTAAGATTTGCAACTGCACATTTGTGAGAGAGTCTGTCTGGTGAGACTCCAAATAACATGTCTGTGGCCGAGGCACAGTTGTTTCAGATCAGTCACTGCAGTATGATGCAGTATGCATCAGTAATAACAGAAATGAATTCTTTTTTTTTTCCCCCAGAATATTTTTGATTAAAGAACAGTTAAAGGTGATTCCATCAGCTTTTCTCTATGGAAAATATACCTTTTGCTGTTTTCCTGAATGTCTATCAGAATTGTTTTATTTATATATATATATAAACCAACCCTGTTGATCTGACTGAAGTTTGCTTGTGATAGACAGATACCTCATCAAATTACCTTTGTTTATTATTGTTAGGCACTACAAGTCAGTGTTTAGTAACACTTAAACTGCGTACATAAGAGGGAAGACATTACCACAACAATCTGCATGTTTCACTTGTGTGTATTGGCATGGATGGATAGGCAATGTATGTTTCCAGTTGTGTAATATGGAGATCAAATGCTGGTGTGAATGCAGATCTACTTAGTTTTGGATCCGATACAGACTAGTGTGGATGTGGCTACAGTAAGTACCGACTTTCTGCCAGGCTCTGTTTCCCAACTTGAAGAGCAGCTATTTGTTCAAGGAGTATTTGAAGCTCAATTGATCCAAGGGGATGAATCTTGTGAAGTATTTGGTTCATACTTGATCATCTCCTGTGTGTAGTCCCCTGATACTTCTATTACAGTAAATTTTACATAGGAATATGTCATAGCTGGTGTTTCGCTGCTTTACAGTGGCACTTGAGAGCTGCAGGATTGATGGTGTATATTTATCTACCTGGACAGGTGCACAGACCCTCACACAGATTAACCAACTGGCATGTAGATGTTGAAAAAGTTACATCAAGTGACAAACTGTTTATTTAGAGCGTTTAAAGAGATTGTCTTCATTTTCTGTCTAACATACTTTAAAAAAATACTAGAAATTATTCCTGTTAAAAAAACACACCCATTTTGTGCAACTCTTCATGTCCTCAAATCTCTATTTAAGGAGGTAAAGAGTGTCAGTTTTTCATGACACATTATGTTCTTCTTAAATGAACTTTTTGTTCTGGGAAAGTGATTCAACACCAGAAACCTTTTCACATCTGCTACAACACAGACCGCTACAAGAGATCCTTTCTGCCCACAGCAATAAACCTCTATAAAGACTCTTTGAAGAAGTTTCAGTAGTAACAGTTGCTTGAACAAATCATTTCCCCTCAGGGATCAATCAGATGATTATTTATAACATCATCTCATATCCAGACTGTATTCATGTTAGTTTCAGAACATTGGCACAGCTCAAAATGACAGTCAGTAACTGTGATCTTAACCACACTATAGATGGTGTATCTTGTTTGTGTCACCGTCAGCGTGAGACTCTGTGAAAACCAGAGCAACAGCAGCAGTGAGCTGCTACTTCCTACTAGCACAGCTTCCTGGAGAAATGCTTCAAGTGTTTATAATCAATGAGAGGGACTATTTATTACTGGTGTAACTGTACACAGGAGTTGCCAATCCCAGTATCGTAACCATGGCAACCCACACAGGTGTGTATATTTGCTGTAGTGATGCTGGGAACTTTATCACTTACAAACTTATGGAAGTAAATCTCTTTTACCAGATTATGAATTTAATGGCCTTTGAATTTAAAACATCATAATTTTATGTAGAAAATTAATATATATGACATTTTTTGTATCTGAAATAAACTCTTCAGTTTTTCAGTAGTTTATTGTCACTATTATTTTTCAGTGTTTTTAAATTTCAGAAGTCAAAATTCAAGGATTTTTTTTTTTTTTTAAATCCTCGAGGCCACTAGGATAACGAGTCAGTCCAGAACGACATCGAACTGAGAGAATTCAGCAGGTATAAAATGTGAAATACTCAGCCAAGGAGACCTGTTTAGATTTGCCGGCATCCTTGGCTGCCTGAGTTTGTAGCAACTGTTGATGAACAGCGTCAGTGTCATGTGACCAAAAAGCATGATTTGATTAGCTGGATGCCGGTTCGATGTTATTCTGGATTGATCTTAGTGGCCCAGATGTTAAAAGTGATTTTCTGACACTGAATTTTAACCACCAAATTTGGGCAGTTTGAATTTTTTTGTCCTCGAATTTTGGCATGTAGCGAAATAGTGAAAATAAACTGTTGAAAAATTGAAGAGTTTAATTCATATACCAAAAAAAAAAAATCACATATATTGATTCACTGCAAAAAATTATAAGGTTTTGAAGTTCAAAGGCTTATTAGAGTTTATTGTGCTTTTTTTTCTCTCTCCTTTAGACTATATTGTAAGAACCACAGCGGCAACGAGGAGCGGGATGAGGAAGACGAGGAGCGGGAGAATCGCAGTAGAGAGAGGGCAGCGATCGACCACGGAGGAACACCATCAACACAAGTCAATGGCAACTAGGTATGATGATCTTAACCACATACCCAACATCTAACGTTGGACACTTTTCTGTGGCAGCAATAGAGGGTCAATAAATTAAACATTCCCGCTAAATTTAAGTGTCTACGTGTGTGTTTGTTCTTACAGATTTGTCCCAAAAGGTCTGATGTGGAGAAGATTAGAAGTCAAAGACATGGGGGAGATATTTTTTATACTAAATCTTAGCCTACTCACAAAGTCTTGGTCTCGGAGCGCCTGCGAGTCTTTCTCGTGGTTTCTTCCAGTGATTGGACGTGAAGTTCCAATGTGCATCAGATGTCGTTTTTTTGAAATCCTGTTCTGAGCTGGTGAGCTTCTCACAGACTGGCGTTACTCTATCGAGCTCTGGGCTGCTGCGCCCTAAAGAAAATCCACGGCTCATCTTTCCCAAGATTCAGTTTGGGACACGGATGAACCCTACGAATAAGAGCTGAAGAACTGATCTTTTGATTGTCATTCACTGCCCATTATCCCCCTTTATTACATGAACCACACTTGCTGAAAGCTAAAACCTTCTCCTCCACCTCTGAAGGACTCACTTTTAAGAAGAGTCTGTTTGTTACTAGTCTCTATGAAGTTGTGCAGTTCAATTACCTTGTTTCCGTAATCATGTCTTAAAAATACTCTTTTCATGTTAGCCTTTCTTTCTCAATATTTTGCTACTGTATTATCATGAGTACTTTTGAATATCTGGATTTCAAATGGTGATGAGTTCTGCCAGCATGCACTTGGATTTTCCAACCATTAAAGATGGTGTTTTGTTTTCTTTTTTTTATATTGGCTGCTAAAGGGTAAAGTAGAGCCCTTTAGAAGAGTTCGCTTGACTTTGTTTGATGTACTGTTCCTTGTATCTCAACAAATGTATCCATGAACAATTGGAATAGAAATTATTTTATTTTACACGTGACTGAGTGAATTGAGTGTTTTTTCTAAGTGTGTCATCAGATGGCTGTGACTGCTTTTAGCGTTTAAATCTGAAGGATTGTGTTGGGGTACGGAGAGGAATGTCACACAAGTCGCAAGTTAAAACGTCTAGATTTTATTGTTCTCAACATTTACAAAAGTATGCATCTGATTCAAAAATCTAGTGCACTTCAAAATGTTTAGGTTTAAAGAAATTCCATAATTAAAAATATTTCAATTTAATGTCTGCATACCAGTCATGAGTAAAATATAAATATTAAAGCACGATGAACAAGTTAGGTCATTATAAATGTGCTTTTTGAGTGGAAATCTGCAAATTAGCACGATTCTTCTTCCAAACTTCCTTCTTCTGTACATAAAGGTTAAAGTACTATATTTAATATTTAAAAGACAATTGAATTATTGTTTTATTGCATAGCTACAATAATTTGTGACTAAAAGGTTGTTTTTGAGAGACACCCTGTCACAGTTTATGTTATAAATCATTAGTATGACTGTAAACTATGTGGACAATATCAAAAACAATAAAACAAACTCATTTTTGTTTACACTTTTTAAAAAAAATCTACTATAGAAAAAGCGCTTTGAGGTACACCATTGGCTGTTCACACATGTAATGCAGCTCGTACATTTCATGAATGAATCCACTTTGCATTTGGGCACTGGAGATCCATGATGCACCTGTGCAAGAAGTGTTTGGTCGTCAGCAGAACATTCCCAAAACATTTGCTGTGGGAGATCTGGGAGGTGAAACATCTGAATCTGTCCTGAATCTGGAAGCTGTTCTTGTGACGCTGTAGCGAGATGATAGCAGGCTTCAGAAAAAACCTCCATCCATGCCGTCCAGGAGGTGAAGATCTGCAATACCTTGCACGTGCAGTCAAACCTTTGATCTCAACCTGACTGAGCTTCAAAAGAGGAGACACAGCTGAAGATTAAAACTAAATTCAATATATCAAAAATGTGTCGTATTTCCACACTTGTGTACACATCAAACAAGTAAACAAGTACGATAATCAATTAAACCTTTTATTACCAAATCTGGCGTTGACCTGTCACACGTGTATACGGTAAGACGGGAAAGTTGCAGAACATGCTGGCTTTGTAAAACCTCCCTAAAACTCATGGTATTACTGTAATTAATATCTTTCTTTAGATACAAGGAAAACATGGAATTAATCACAAGAGAAAATCACCATTATAATTTTTGTTTGTTTTTGTCTGGTTTTTAGCAGAACCACAATTCTTTGAGACATTGACTTAACTAATTCAAAACATTTTTCATCCAACAGGTTCCAACTTTCTCATATTACATTTCACATTCAGTAAACTGGGTGGATTTCTGTCATGGATTTTTTTTTTTTTTTTTTTACATCAATTTTTCATCTGATTGAGGCTGTTTCCTGACTTTGTCATCGAACTGACGTGCGTTTGCTGAAGGACCGTTTTTATTCTCATGGTCTGTAGTAAGATGCATTATCATCCTGAAAAATGAGTTCATCTGTTGTTGGTTCCAGGTGCAGCAGCTGGTCGGTCCTCCAGCACTTTGTTTCTGCTGCATGGACCATCACAGCCAAGCAGGTGGAGCTGCAGAGTCCAGCGGTGCCTTCGCTGACTAGTTTGAGACATAACTTTGTGGACAGCTGTGGTGTTTCTTCAGGAACACTGAATAACAGAAATGCAGCAGGATGAAAAAAAGGCGAATCCAACAATTAAACAGTTGGTTGAAGAAAATAAACACAATTGTGTCATCAGCTGAAGTACATTGCTTGTTGTTTTAACTCAAAGATCAAAACGTAACTTAACATTATATGTCAAATTCATGGAGAAAATGTGTTGATTTCAAGGACTTCATCTATTTTATCTTGTTACTGTAAAACTACCAATGAGCACTCTGATAACATACAAGTACCTAGCTGAATATCGTTTGAAAAGTTAGTTCATTTCAACCTAATTCAATATTTTATTTATCCCTAAAGAGTAGGGCATCATGAAGTCACTAAGAAGAGTCGGCTGTGAGCAGAAATGAGCTCTGTCTCTGACTGGGTATACTCCGGTTATTAATAGCTCTCCAGGTCAGGATGGGAAATCTTTTCATTATGTTGAGGAGCTTGTGAAATATTTGTCTTTGCACAGTCAGCTCCAGGGGCTCCAGCTCAGCGCACGTCGTTATCAGTTTCTTTGAGCTTTTGGTTGTGATGCTGTTCCCCCAGCAGACAGCTACAGATAAAACTACACCCTTTAAACCAAACCTGTACACAATATCCAAATCTGAAGGCTTCTTAAAGAACAACGGGCTTTTCTGTCCCGTCTTGTGGACAGCCTTGTTGCATTTCCAGTCCAGGTGAGCCCCCAAAAACCCACCACCTCCACGTCTTCTCCCCAGATGGAAGTGCTGCTGATGGTGGAGGTGTTTATATTTGTTTTTGTGTCCAACAAAATAGATAAACTCTCAAACATTATCCTCATAGATTTTTTTCAGATGAGAGTTGGCTTGTTGAAGATGACTGCAGCAGGTTTTGTTTTGTTTTTTGACTGCATATAAATTAATGGTTACTGCTTTAATTAGCAAAAACCTTTTTCCCTGTATATATGTATTTTAATCTTGTAGCATTTGTTAGTTTCTGTGGGTAGGTGTGCGTGAGACTGAATGTGTCCTCCACCAGTCCATTTTGACAAATTGATCTAACAAACTTTATTAACAAATGAAACCCTGGTTCTGCTAGAGAGGACTAAAACCACCAATGTGAAACATGAATGGTCAGGACAGAGAAGAAGACAAGACACTGATGGTCCAGTTTGTGCAGTGTGATGTGTTCTGATCTAAGTGAATGTGGGAAGGGGAAGACATGCAACATGAGACAGGCAGATACATATAAATGAGATACATGTAAGAAGAAGGGATAAAAAGGAGAGAAGCTCTTCCTTCATAATGCTTGAATTAGTGTGTATGTGTTTGTACATGTGTTCATGAACTTTGTGTGTAGCTGGACATAGGTGTGTGTGGTGTACATGCATGAGTGTATATGTCCAGGTTGGGGAGGGACATAATGGATAAAGATAAAATTAACAAAAATATTACAAAATATACAAGTACTGATACCAATGGGTGTGCATGTACAAATGGAAGTATATATACTTAACAAGTACCCATACCTAAACATACCATTGTATACAAATATTGACTATTACTAATACTACTTCTACCCACTAATAATAATTATGTGTTTACATTTATTTGATGTTGGATATATCCAAACATATATACATTTTTCATTAAACAAATTATATCATAGTCTATTTTACATGGTTCATCTACTAATATTAATAGCAGTATTAGTGTGTCCTTATAAATACATACAGATACTCATGAATACGTATACAAACAAGCGTGGAGCTATATACAAACATATACACTTTAATTTGCATATATAAATACTAAAACATGTTCCCAAGTGTACCGACCTCAAATGTGATGACAACAACAATAACAACCGTCACAGACAGCATAACAATAACAATGGTGACATTAACAATAATGACTATTATTATTACTAACAATGACACAGACAACAATGATACTGACAGAAACAACAGTAGTCACCATCACCACTACACCATCCAACTCCATCATCTCAGACTGCTTCAACATGCACGCCCGTGCCAGCCTCCTCCTAGCTCCTTATTATTATTATTGCTTTTATTTTGCAACAGGCCAAAAACGGTGTGCATTGATATATTCCAAGTTAGTTAATATAAATGTATGAATGTAATTAATTACACCAGAATAGGTGGGTGCATTAAAGTTAAATATCTAACTCACTTTAAAAATAACAAAATATGGTATAGCTATCTATCTATCTATATCTATATAGCTATAGATAGATAGATAGCTATACCATATTTCATTATTTTTAAATTGAGTTTTATATATATACATATATATGTGTACATACATATATGTGTGTGTGTAGATATATATATATATATATATATATATATATATATATATATGTGTGTGTGTGTGTGTGTGTGTGTGTGTGTGT
>JAOWBL010000002.1:14731623-14760504 GCA_028564865.1 Zenarchopterus dispar
TATATATATATATATATATATATATATATATACACACACACACACACACACATACTACCCATTCATCATACCTATTGGCATAAAATTAAAATAAAAACATGGCAAGTGTAAAACAAGAGTCACTCGCATATCTCTCTGCTCCTACCGTAGGTTGCGGGTCAGATCCTCAGCGCGCAAGCGCAGAACAGGAGGCAGATCTATATATTAAAAAACTACTACTACTCATTCATCTACCCTAATGGCATTACATTCAAACAAAAACATGGCAAGTGTTTAAATTAGACTGTACGCGGTGTAAGATAGGAGTCACTCGCGCACCTCTCCCGCTCGTCCCGGAGGGGCGGGGTTGACCCTCAGCGCTCCTGCGCAGAACAGGCGGCAGATCTTTAGAGAAGCCGCAGCCCAGGAGTAAGACCTCAGCCAGCGACGGAGCAGTTTACCGGCGTGAGAGCGCGAGCATAAGACCGGGGACACGGTCAGGCCAACCTAAGCTTACATTTTTGTCTTCTCCACCAGAAGACCACGGCAGGACGTTTAGATATTGAGGCAGCGGGGGACCGACATGGCGACATCCAGCTCCTGTGTTGTGGTAAGTTGAAGTGAAATAAGAGCTCGGAGCTACTCGGAGGTTCCCGCTACGTGCTCAGAAAAATAACACGCTTCAGTCGGCTGCTGAGAGTTTGGACATGATGCAATGCAGTCTACAGTTACCCGTCTGCGTCCTCTCGACGGTTACCGGCGTTTGACGTTGAGGTGAAGGCAACGCATCCTGAAGCATGGCCTGAGCGTGGAGACAAGCACGCGCTACCCACGTTCAACGTAAATTACGTAAGAAGTGGTTTAGACGGGCTCGGAAAAATCACACGCGAGGCTCTGCTAAGTCTGTAAAACCTTGACTGGTGGACGCGTTTACAACCAGACAACCTGAAAGACTCAAACTAGCATAAAAAGGAACTAATTTTCATTCAAGGTGAAACTAAACTGATTAAAAAGATGAGTGAAAGTGGAAAGCTTGCATTTGCCTCCAGAGAGCCACGTTACCATGTTCAGGGTTTATAAAAGTCCTTAAAGAATAAATCAAATAACCAGCTGTTTTTGTGCAGTTGCTGTTTCCCGAGCGCAATCGATTAATAATCCAATCTACTAAATAAAAAACAGATTTAGTGACCTAATCAGCCTGAAAATTGCAATTAAGAGTCATGCTGGTGCTATGAATGTCAAAATTGAAATTTGGATAGTTTACTGTGGAGCACACATAAACAAACACACACTACTCATCTTGAGATGTATTAAAAATCAAAGCACAAGGTCCTGCCCTTTGGGACATGTGAATGTTTGTCTGCTTCGCCTTTTTTCCAGGAATAGGTAAATAAATAACCAGGGATCAGTTTTCCAACAATTGAGAAATCAGTTGTAAGTCGAGATCAGTCCTGGGAAGCAGACTGTAAACATTTACTGCACAATAACCATTTTGTCCAAAAATATTCCAAAACACTGGTTCACCTCATGTCCAAAAACTCATTTTCAGAGGGAAATTGGTCTCTTTTTTTTTTTTTTTTAGATGTGCTGAACACAGTGAGTACAAAGTATTTTGTTTTTGATTTCCTCATCATAAAAAGATTAGTTAACCATATTCCCCGTATTCTTTAATTAACAGTAAGTAATGATGAAAAATAATCCTTTCCAGATGTCAGGACATCTGCTTGTCGTCTGACGTTATCGCTTATCACTGACAGGGTTTACATCTGAAAAGATTGTCATATATTTTTAACGGAAGGTATTAACTGTTTATCCATGGTTAAGTATCTAAGACATGAGAAACAATATTTAGTTATTTTTTATTCAGTAAATCCTTGAACTGAGGAAAGTCAGATTTTGTGCAGTTGCATTGCTGTGTGTGTGAGTCTACTTGGATTTCCCACATCTCTGCCAGAGCGACCCGACTTCCCAGATGTCACATGATTGCAGTTTTTCTGACTTCGTTCTCGTGGTACGCTGTTTGACCCAGAGCAGGAAATTTGATTTTACCGAATATTAGAAACACTGACTTTATAGGATTAAACATAATGAAGACATTTTGGGAAGAGCTGACACTGATGTTGTCAACATCTTTCTGTCTGGGCAAAATGTTTACTTGGATACAATCTTCAGCACTTGCAGCAGAGGGATGCACTGAAGTTTAAAACGGAAAGGATTAGGGCTTTTAACATTTATCTATATCACAAGATAATTTCTTGAATATAAATTGACACAGTTCAGTATCGGGGACTCCTTATGCTTGAAACGTTTCTGGTTGTTATGATTGCTACCACACATCTTTTTGCAGAAAGAAAAGGGGAGAGCACCTAGTGGTATTGTGAGATAAAGCCTCGTGAAACATGTTATGAAACTGTAATATCATTTTATAAAATACCTTGAAATAAAAGCTAAACATTTGTGACCTCAAGTGCTGCAGTCTCCAGTAACTTTTCCTCTGTAATGTTCAGCTTAAAAGGTTTCTGAGATGAGACCTGTAATAAATGTAGTTTTTTCCTACCTGTTTATCAGTTCACTGCAGGTTTAGTGGCGGTGCCCCAGTGAGCCTCGGTCAGCTGGATTTTTTTTTCAATTTCTTCAGCCCGTTTTGCCCCTGGGAGCTCGGGATGATGTGAGGCCTGATTTTGTAAATATTAAAATGGTTCACCTGCTGCGACTCATTTAAATATGACACTTGAATCCAAAACTCAACACTGAACTGGTTGGACTTCCTTCGGATTTTTTTTTTTTTTTTTTTTTTTTTTTTTTTTTAATGAGCTGTTTTATATTAACTGGACTTTCAACTCTGAAATCAAAAGCTAACTTTAGCTTAGCTTTTGCTTATTTCTTTTTTTTGTGAACAATGCCATTTGTGCAGAAGTCTGAAGAGACACCAAACATGACAGCTTTACCAAACGGAAACTAAAATGTTAACAAATGTCTTTTTTCTTTTTTTTTTTTAAGAATTACGAATCATTATTCACCATTACTGCCAGCTGCCTCGGTGCTTTGCTGGGTGGAGATCCTGGTTGCTCATTGATCAGTACAGAGCAGGCATTGTCCTCTGATCTGTGACAGATAAACTACTGAACCAGTAACACACATGCCCACCTTTCACTGCTCTCCGTCAGTGAGGTGAGACCACCTGAGAATCCTCACACGCCCCTCTGTGTTGTGTTTTCTGCCAGATCAGCGATGAAGAGCAGGGTTATGACCTGGATCTTTTCTGCATACCAAAGCACTATGCCGCTGACCTGGAGAGGGTTTACATCCCTCATGGACTTATCTTGGACAGGTGGGTGGTCACACATCCAGCAGCTCACAGCAAGTTTGTGACACCGTAACACTGTTACGTCAACTGACTTCACTGGCCTGTTGTTTTATGGGCCATTTGCATGGGATTAAAATTATCTGGGGACCTGTGGTAACTTGTAATGACCATGGAGGACGTCTGTGTTTTAAACCCATCCGAGTGTGTCATGTTTGTGATTTGGTGATGTGCAGGCCAGAATCTTTAAAAAAATGTTCTTTTGTTGTTTTTTCCTGCCTCTTTCCATACGTATTTGTGGCAACTGCAGTACATAATGTGATATCGTATCACAACTTCACCCTTTATCCAACCCATATAGTGTAATAATCTGATATTTTTAGTTGATAAACTCGTAGAAATGAACCAACATTAAGCTTCACACAGACACGTGAAATAAGGGCCGTTTTTCAAAATGCCTTTTTGGGAATTTAAAAACGTTGAAGGAGTCCAGATGAGCAGAAGGAGGACGATGAGATGAAAACGTGTGTGGCTGCATCACACAGTAAAAAACTTTTTATCTTTCATTAAGTACAAAGCTTCTTTGACACCCCTGGTTACATTTACCATTAAGTTTACTGTTGCCATGGCAACTTCTGTCAGTAAGCAATTTTCCAATTCTTTCACTCCTCAAAATGTGATTGTAGTCACTGACATCAAATTCTTGAGTGTCTGATCAGATGCTTTTAAATCAATATTCAAATTTAATGTTCGATAAATGGTAATTGTTTAATAAAAAACACGAGACCTCGACCTCACTTCTAGGATTCATGTTTGTAAATTATGCTGAAAGACAAACATCACTTATCCAGCAGGAATGAGCCAGATGCAGATGTTGGGGTGTAATTTTTAGAATTACTGCATTTCCAGACGTCATTTTAGTCCAGTGTTAATAGGACATTAGACACTTGGTGTTTCTGTGCCACAAAAAGTCTCCTGAACATTATCAGAAACCATTTCTAATTATATTACACAACATAATCTTTCAACTCTTGATTCTTCTGCCAGTGGTTCAGATATGTTCAATTGAACCTGAGCACTAGTTGAAATTATTCACTCCCTGTTTTATTACTATTTGAAGATTTTTAGATTATGTAGTTAAATGTATTCTTGTTCTAGTTTCTGTGAACCAGATGGGCTGCTTCAGAAATGTCAGCGTTTCCTGCTGCCACGAACAAAACAGAGACCAGAACTGCTGACTGGAGCAGAAAAACTGAGCTGATTATCCTCTCTGTGTTTCTCTGCCTCTCACGTGACCTCAGGACAGAGAGACTGGCCAGAGAGATCATGAAGGAAATGGGGGGACACCACATCGTGGCCCTGTGCGTGCTTAAGGGGGGGTACAAGTTTTTCGCCGACCTGCTGGACTACATCAAAGCCCTGAACAGGAACAGTGACCGGTCCATTCCCATGACGGTGGACTTCATCCGTCTCAAAAGCTACTGTGTAATCTACCGGTTTATCTTCATCTTTATTGTTTGATTTGACATTCTTTTGGGAACTCGGTCCTAAAGACGCATGTCTTTAGTTTTTGTCTTGTATGTTTGTACACGGATACACATGTAGCATGCATGCACCGTGCACATAATGCAGCAGTAATCGGAAGCAGAAAAGACAAAGATTAACGCCCCTAGTGTGATCTGCCATCACTGGCATTGCTTCGTCGCTAACTTAATACACATTTTATCTCGTTCTGAAGTGTCTGTTGCTTTAGGAGCTTTTGTTTTACCATTTTTTCTCTGCTCCCCACTGACCTGGTGAGTCATGGCCAGCATTTCTCCAGTGGTTATGATCACTCCAGGGCTTTGCGTCATGCAACGCAGTTAGCAGGGAGATGCACACTGTGATTAAATTGTTCATAAAATCAGTAGCGAAGGGAAAAAAAAATCATTTATATTCCACCTCGTTTTTCATCATTTAAAGTGATGATGAGAGCCGTCGGTCTGTTTAAGGTGAAGCACCAGTTAGTTCTGCTCACTGGCCACTTTTATAGATTTTTCCCACATTTGTGAAGACTGCTTCAAGAGCAGCGAGTTGAACCTGAAAGGAAAATTTTAGTCATTTAAGAGCCGAGCCCATTTTCTCCTCATGCAGGGAAACGTGCATCTGGAGTCGGTCCATTAGTTTACGAGAATGCTCAAGCTGCCTAATAAGGCTGTGCGTTCGTCTGATGGTATTTTTTTTTTCTACGCCAAAGTCATATTGGTCATTTTCGCTGCTACATTGCAATGTTTTTTGAGTCGATAAATGAACATGAATGAGCAGCATTTCCCATCAGTCTGCGGGGTTTCCCTCTGTCCTTGGATTAGTCTTTGGGTTTAGCGTAACTTTTCCTGTCCCGTTTGACTGGCAGAAGTAAATCTGTGGAAATCATCTTTTATAGTTTAGACGCTCGTCTACATGTATGAAACTTATCCATAATGTTCTCCGACCGTCAGAACAATCTCAGCCTTTCTTGTACAGTTTTGGCATGGACAGTTGTGGCTTATTATGCTTCTCTTTTCCAAATATTGGACCAATTCCTGAGATTTTTGCCTTTTTAATTATTGAGACCCTAAAACGTGGAATAACAAGGCCCATGATGTATACTGTGAAGTATAATCACTTTTATGAGATACACACTGCGTTTAGTGCATCCTAATGACACACAAAATGCAATTTAACTAGAAATGCATATTCAGTATAATGTAATACACCAAATTTACCACCGTTTCTGTATATGTTATGTATCTTTGTGGTATTTCTGCACTTGTGTAAAGTGTTAGGAGAAGTGTGCAGGCTCACTTTCACCCTCATCTCCACAGAACGACCAGTCGACGGGCGATATCAAAGTGATCGGTGGAGACGACCTGTCCACTCTTACAGGCAAGGTGAGACGCTTGGAGGACAGCACGATTATGAAGCATTATTTATTAAAAGTGTGAGCAGTATTTTTAGTGAAATGATATTAAACGTGGTCGAAGTGAGAGGCTCGCATCACTGCTCTTGTTTTCTAATCAAACAAATGTTGCTACCATTTCATGCAGTTTATAATAGAAAACAGTTCTTTTAATGAACTGAAACATTCACTGATTCGTAATTTTGTAAAGTAGGTTTCTGAAATTTGCTAAGAAGTATATGTTTGAAGAAAAAAAACAATTACTTTCAAACAAAATAGTGAGGCAAACTTTCTGGATTGTTTCTAGGAAAGGTGAAGGAGAAGCAAAGCCTTATATTAGATGGAAGTTTGCTTGTTTTTTTTAAGTAATATGTTACCCACTAGGACATTTTCATTATGATTCTTACGTACTGAGACCATTCCACTAATCATGTCCTGCCTGATGAAGACGACGCAGCCATGTCGTCTCACATTAGTGTTAAACCCAGCTGCACATTAAAATGAGCTCCTTCTTTTCTGTTTCCACAGAACGTCTTGATTGTGGAGGTACGTGCTGGCATGATTTCTCCTTCTTTAACCAAGTAGACAGCCCTTACATTCAGAGCCGCTAATCTGAGCTTCTCTCCCGCTGTATTCAAGGACATCATCGACACGGGGAAGACCATGAAGACGCTGTTGCAGCTCCTCAAACAGTACAATCCCAAAATGGTTAAAGTAGCAAGGTAACGCATCAGTTTCACCGCCGCTGTTTCATGCACAGACTGTCACGTGCACAAACTGTCACGTGCACAAACTGTCACGTGTCGCTGTGAGCAGCTCGGTGTCTTGATGACCATTTCCACCTGTGTCTTTAGTTTGCTGGTCAAGAGAACGCCCCGAAGTGTTGGCTACCGACCAGACTGTGAGTTTTTAACTGACTGTTTAAAGTTGCCAGAACGTCTCATTTTGTATTAGGATCTTTAACAGCGTAATAATAATTCGATATTATTATTTTTTACATTTTTTTTCTTTTGTCCCAGTTGTTGGATTTGAAGTCCCTGATAAGTTTGTGGTGGGATATGCGCTAGACTACAACGAGTACTTCAGAGATCTAAATGTAAGTATCAGTTATAATAGTTGAACATTTTTTAATAGTTTTTGTTTTTATTTCAGTTTTTAGTTTGCCTATTTTTTTTTTTTTTTTTTTCAGTTTAGTTTTAGGTAGTTTAACAAGCATGTCAGTAGTTTTAGTTTTTGAGGAACTGACTCACAGATAAACAACAAATTCTAGGATAAAAGAATCCTATCAAAAGTGCCAGAAAGACCAAAGAGCCTTTTATTATTTTGTTTGAGTGATTAGAATTAGAAAAAAGAATAAATAATAGAAAGATGATGCTGCAAACATTAAAAAACAAGGCATGAAATGAAAAGGAAAACAAAGTGAATTTTACCTGCAATACTGTTCTGTTTCGGCTAGTCTTGCTTTGTAAATTTTAGTTTTAGCTTTATAAAAGAACTTGAGTTTTTATGTTTATTTCAATAAACAGGATTATTTTTTCACTGTTAGTTTCAGTTTTATTCTTAGTTTTTTTTACTTATAACTCTGGTAAGAAGTCACATGGACAAAGAAAAAAAAAAACATTTGATGTTTTCTGCTGTTAGGAAACGATGGACTTTGTACATAGAGTTTGTGTGTGTGAGTGTGCTGATCTTTGGGTCTGACCTGTAGAAGATAATGTAAATCAATCAAATGCTGCAACCCTCATTGATCTTCTTTTTTTTTTTTTTTTCTTTCAGCATATCTGTGTTATCAGTGAAACAGGAAAGGAGAAATACAAGGCGTGAGGGAAACTTTCACAGTTTCTCCAAGTATGATTGTATCTTTTGCTCTTCATTTATTTGATTTCTTCATATTGTGTCAAAGTGAGGTACTCAGTTTACTCAGGGTTGCTGAGGATACACAGATGAAATGAAAATCCTACCTTTTGTTTTCCCACACATGCACATGCGACAACTAAATCTGGGATAGAGAGCATGGAGCCCAGTTTCACCTGAAATTCTGCCCCAATATTTTTTTGTGCTTTTTTTTTTGTCCAGTTATGGAGTAATTTATTCAAAGAAATGCTGCTAGCGTAAAGTACAAAATCAAAATTGTTGTATGACCATGAGATTTCCAAATTCTTATTTTTTTAAAAAATGTGGCTTTTATTTGAATTCCGCTTTTAGCTGGAATTATTAACAAGTGTTTTAAGTGCACTCTTAAAGAGGATTTAATACTTCTTTGACATGTGTTTATATATTTTGGTACAAAACTCTTCTGAGGTACCGTCTCATGTAAGAAGACTGTTGAAAACTCCTGTTGTAAAGTAACATAAATGTGGGCTGTTATCCCTGATTCAACAGACGTGGGTATATCCTTTTTTTTCACATGTATATGAGTGTTAAGGAAATTTTTGTGGAAGCAAGCCTTTGGATGTTTCTAATTTTTTTTTTCAAATGACGTACTAGATTCTTAAATGCTTACAGACGTGGAAATGTTCCCCTGTTACTTCGACAGGGTTAAAAGTTATTCTCTTTTGTGTTTTGAAATGCTTTATCTGTTCATATTTATCGTTCAATAAGAGTTTGTTCAACTGCCCCACCGTTTATCTTTGGATTGAAATGAAAAAGCTGTTATTCACTTCTTCTGTAATCTTGATCATTGCAACTGCAGCTATTAAAATGTTTCACCTCTTATGGCCAGTGAATGTTATTGTCTGTCATGTACAATCTGCAAAAAAAGAAAATAACTTATTGCTTTAGTTTTTAACGAATCAAACAGATATTGATCAAACTTGCTGACTTCTCGGTGATCAATGATTGAACATGTTTGGCCTGTTGCCTGATCTTAAACTAATCTGAGAACTTAAAAAAAAAACTTGAATAATGATTTTTCAATCCAATATATTGATTTGAGTTCTTAATGCAAATATAAGAATGTTTTCTTGGTTAAACTAAATACTTGGATCAGTTCAAGGTGCAGGTCTAGTTTCTTGGGAAAGAAAAGTCTTTTTCCTGGTTGATGCTTTTGCTTTCACCTGAATTAATTTTTAACTACAACCCTGTACAGCAATCTCTGCCTGCTCACAAGCTTTTCAGACTCATTTTCACAGTTTATCGCCTCAATTACTGTGATGATCTGTGTTGAATACGGTACTCTGTGTAAGTCCTGGGCAGGTGTGAAGAAATGCTGAAAAGTTGGAACCATTTCAAAAATATCAAATGTAAAGATTTACTTTAGCAGTTTGCAAAATGCATGAATAGAAGGGGAAAGTGTGGTGTCACCATGACTTCTGGCCAGTAATTATCTGTGTTTCCATCATCAGAAGTTGCAGACATAACTAAAACGTGCATACTTTACCGTACTGGTTTTTGTCAGTCTTCTGTTGGGGTACCAAAGCAAGTGGGACTGTACTCTTACGGTGGATCTAGAACACGGTACTCGGCTGACTGGTGGATGCAAAGATTGTCTCTTTCATTTGATGTGTACAGAAATGCAAGATGCACCATTTTGAAGTCTTGTCAACAAAAAAAAAAACTTCTAACCAAGAAGGAAGAATAATATGTGCTCCACTGTTTTCCTTTCTCAACTGTGTTACTATAGAAACCACAGGGACTCCTATCTACTGTCTAGATAATTCTGGTCAGAAGGGTTTTTTTGGGAAAGTTGCATCTAAAATGTGGAAACAAGGCCTCGTGACTCAGTTATGCATGAAAACATTGAAACTGAGGTGCAGAAAAAATTGTTGCACATTCTATGGACTGATAAGTCAAAATTTGAAATATCTGGTTGTATCGGAAGGAAGTTCATTTATCACAGGCTGGAGACTGGTATAATTACGGGTGCCTGCAGTCAACAGAAAAGTATTGTGAACATACCAGCTTCAGGATTCATTGCTCCAAAAGGAGTTGGTGATTTGGTCAGAATGAATTGTCTCCACAATGGTACAGAGGGTAGTTATGCATCATACAACACCTTCAGAGAGACATCTGATTGTTCCCAGGTTTATTCTGGAACAGAACAAAGACCAAGAGATATGAACCATCTAGGAACCATCTTCACAGTGAGAAAGTTTAAAGAGTCCTGGAAGTGATGATAAGCCCCACAAAGAGCTCTGATACGATCATCAGTCTGTCTGTGGTTACTTGAAGAGACACGTGAGACAGCCTGCTTCCACAGCCTGGATAAGCTACACTTTTATAGGAAAGAAAGGAAAACCTCTGTGTTAGTCTTAAGCGATGTTGCTGTTACATTATCCATTATGAAAAATTATCCTAAAAGTAAGAACAACTAAAGCCATCATGAAATGCACAAACTGCAAGGAGGAATGGTATAAGATATATATATATATATATATATATATATATATATATATATATATATATATAAAAACTAGTTGGGTACGACATTTAAGTGAACATACTGCTGTATCAGTGTAGTAGCACTGGGCTGCACCTTACTGTGGAAGGAGAATTTAAATTTTACCAGTTTGCTGGTCTGTAGCGTTCAAGTGTTTATCACAATACTAAGGATTAAAGACATCATGAGTGATGCCAGAGAATTAATTCTTGCCACTGATCAATCTGGGGCTGTTTCCATGCAGTCAGCAACCATTCAAGACAGTTACCACTCTTCCCAGTAATGAACATCTCAGCAAATTCACCCCAAGGTCAGACTGCACTGATAAAGAAAAAAAAAAAAAGCTGAAGATGTGCATCTCCAAACTCTATAAGCCTCAGATAGGATGTGAGATTTTAAAGTGCTTTGCAGTACAATTAAAAAAACCCAAACAACTATATAAGCTTGCTTGACAGGGTAGCCAAGGGAAAGCCTCTGATTTCTACAAGGAATGTGGAAGAACAGCTTAATTTTGTAAAGCTGTGTCAGAACACATCACAAGACTTGTGGAATAATGTCTTTTGGACATGAGAGCTGTTTGGTCATAATGTGCTGTGCCTCATGTGACAAAAACTCAACAGGATTCTAGCACAAACGTGGTATCACCTATCAAGCACGACAGTGGAGGGGTGATGATCTGGGCTTGTTTTGCATTTACAGGATATGGAAATCTTTCAGACACTGAGCCAAATATAAACCCCTCTTTGCACAAAGTTATTTTAGAGTCAAATCCAAGGACATCTGACATCTAATACGCCACTGAAACTGAACCTTACAACAGGACAATGATCTCAAGAACACCAATATATTAGCAACAGAATAAAAAGGAAATGTTTAAGGTGTGATAATGGCTACTTTAATGAAATGAAGCAACATTTTAAAGACTAGTGGGCCAACATTTCTCCACAATGAGGTGAAAAATTGATACTGTCATACAGAAAGCAGTTACTTAAGATGGTTGCTACTAAAGTTAGATATAGTCATTTCAATGCAATGCAATAATATGTTATTATTCCTGAAAGGAAATATATTTGAGCAACTTTCACTAAGTTTCTCCAATAGTCATTAGATGCTTATGGCTGTGTCCAGGAAGGATCTCCTGTAGCTGTCTGTGTTATAACAGATTTGAAGAAGCCTCTGACTGAAGATGCTCTGTTGTTAAATCACTTGTCTTCTGAAGAGGATGCTCAGTATTGGCCATTATGTTTTTCACTTTGTGCAAAAAAGGTTGTGTCATAATCAGCTCTAGAAGCTCCAGAGCGGTCTCTAGAGCAGAGCCAGCCTTCTTCATCAATTTGTTCAGTTTTTTTAAGTCACTGGCTCCATCCCAACAGATGACTGCAGATGTGATTGCACTCTCCACAACAGACTTATAGAAGATAAAAAACATCTTTTCTACAAACTCTAAAGGACCTGAGCTTCCTCTAGAACTGAAGTCTGCTCTGCCCCTTCTTGTAGGCAGCACCACTGCTGTGTCTTCAGAACAGTTTATTGTCCAGGTGAACACCAAGGTATTTATACTCCATCACTTCCACTTCTTCTTCTATCATGGAAAGTGTTTGGCACATTTCAGATGAGATCATTTGTTCTCACATTGCTACAAATCAGTCCACTAATTCTCTCTAATCCATGTCTTGTTCATCACTGACAACTGCAGAGTCATCTGAGCATGTCTTCAGGGCACAGCACTCTGATTTGCACCGGAAGTTTGAAGCGCACTGGAGAAGAGTAATGGTAATAGTACAGAACCCTGTGGTGCTCCGGTGCCGCTGACCACGATCACAAACTGTGGTCTGCTAGTCGGGAAGTCATTGATGATTGTAGGGGCATCCACCTGTATCTTCTGGAGTTTCTAACTTTGTAAAACAAGCTGAATGGTATTAAAAAGACTAGAGAAGTTCAGCTTGATTTACTTTGTAAGAAACTCCAGAAGACAGAACTGAACCATGGAGTCGGCTTCTAACTTTTTCATCCACTGCTAACTGCGTTTTGGCTTAATTTATGTTAAACCTACTGGTATTAATCTGAAGTTGTATAATTAGGAGCCGAATATGATTGGGGTGTACTTTCCTAACGCAGCGCTTTCATTGGAGCGGTGTGGCAGCGTTAAAAGGGGCGTGAAGTCCGCCGCTGGCACTTCTCGCTCGCTGGGACTCTCGTTTCATTCTTTGCGCCGCTTTGCAGACACAAGAAATGGAAATACGGGTTTTGATTTTGGGGACGCTATTTTGAGCAGACATGGCTTAGTTGCGTCTCCGAGCCGCAGTGCTTATCGGGCCGATGGACACAAAGGTTTTAGGTCGAAACTGTTACCCGGCACCGTAGCTCCCCGTGCTAACTTAGCAAGTTAGCTTGTGCGGCTAGGTAGCAGAGCCGTTGAATGTAGCTAAACATTTAGCTACAAAGTGGTGACAGTCTTTTAATACTAATGTTGTCGACTTAACATTTGACTACGCGAGGTGAAGGTTAATTTTGACTTTGAAGCAGTTATCTACTTGGGCTCGTTCAGCGCGCTAACATGTAGTCTGGATTATCAGCTGCTGTTGCCGAGCACCAGCACACTTAACGGGCATTGTGTAGCTATGTAGCCGCGCCGTGCTAACCGTCCATCAGGAAAGTTGGTGACTGCTCAAAACGTTGCTGCCAACGTTATAGCGGGCTGGTTCGGACCGGCCGTGCCTCTGTAAACCCAGTGTCGAGAAAGCGTCGGTAGGTTTGGGAAAAGTTGAATTAGTTCCTGCACCTGGTTTGTATTGACGGAGGGGCCCTGAAGATTGCTGTGTGTTTGTTTCACATCAACCCAGTGGCCGGATTGGTGGTATTTTTTCCCCTTTTAAACATGTAAAAGGACTGAGAGATCAGTAATGTGATATTACTGAGCTGGCCGAACATTTGAGGTGCATGAGTCTGGGACGGGCGTCGTTTTCGAGCGAGATGAACAACTCTGCAGTCATGGCACAAGAAAAGATGGAGCTGGATCTGGAAATCCCATCGTCCTTAGTTCAGGCCGATGGACACCTGAGGAGATCCAACAGTGCACCCATGATCAATGGCTTGAGGTTCCACCATTTACAATTATCTTATGAAAATGTCAAAAATGTTTAAATATGTGCATTTTATTAATACGCACATTGAAATACAGCGTCACACTGACGTTAGAGATGCCTGACGGATGTTCTCCCTCTGTTGTTGCAGTGATAACTCCCAAGTTTTCCAGAGAGAGGTCCTACGTAGTCGTAGAAACAGCACTACAGTTGTCAACAGGCCCAACGTGGTATGCATCTGTGTATTTTGCACGATGTGTGCCTGAGCAATACTGCATTAATTGTTCACTGGTCCATCCTCCTCCTCCTCTGCAGGTTCCTTCATCACCCATCCGCGTCCCCAGTACCAGACTTCATCAGATTAAACAAGTAAGCAAAAGGATTGTGGATGCGTTGCGGGGCCATAAGCATGTCAGACCACTATTTCCCTCTCAAGTGTGGGGAGTGATGGTGTATATGAAGACACATGCAAGAGAAGCACTCCGGAGTTCACAGGACCATTGATCTTACAGTGTGATCAACTGGTAGTATCAGGCTCCTACAAAGAAAATGATTGTACTCATTTAATTTAATTTTTTTTTTTTTTTTGCATGACTTGAAACACAGTTTAATTTGAATCCCAAAGCAGTGATGTGGTGCACTTATTTGCTTGAAAACTCCGTTTAATTCAAGAAGGCAATTATGAGTTGATAATGTGACCTTTAAATTTACCAACTATTAATGTTTTTGCAGGAAGAGGGAGTAGATGTAATGAACAGAGAAACTGCCCATGAGCGGTAAGCTGCATGTTGATTCATTCAGTTTGTAAATGGGGACCCAAAAAAAAAAAAATTTTTTTGTAGATGGTAAAATTCTGAAACGTCTGAACTTCTTTTGATGTTTCTTGTAAATGCAGGGAAGTACAAGCTGCAATGCAGATGAGCCATTCATGGGAAGAAAGTCTTAGTCTGGTAAAAACACTATTACTTCTCACTGCAACTCTTCTGATTATTTTTGACATGTTTACCAAGCATTTCTAAAAGTGAACCCTTGTGTACATTTAACGTGCATGTTTTGGCCCTTGGCTACTTTTGGCTTCTTCTTATGAACATGGAGAGGACAAAGAAAAACATGCTAGATTAACACCATAACATTTGGGAGTTAACAGGGCCACCAGTCTTTCAAGGCCAGACTGAGTTGGTAGTATAATACTCCCACAATCAGTGTTTTGTTTTCTGGGTGCGTTTTTGTCTCTTTAATGTTTTCTACGTGGTGCTTGGATGAAAAACTTGGTACTGTTGCGTTCTCAGAGTGACAATGATTTGGAGAAGTCGGCCTCTTCATCTCCAAAACGGATTGACTTTGTGCCTGTGTCACCTGCCCCGTCCCCAACCAGAGGAATAGGAAAAAAGGTACGCCTACCTGTCTGCTTTTGAGATTAACACTAGAATCTAAATCCTAAAATCTTCTGAATTCTTAAAACTTCAACTAGCTCAAAGTAAAAATGTAGGTCTTTCAACCTGGGCCTAATTTGATTATATAAAATAGTTAGGGGGACAAAAAAAACCCAAAACAAACAAAAATGCTGTCAGACCCAAAATGAACAAGAATGCCGTAACCAGCAGTCACTAAACATCTGGAGTAATGTATGATTGTCCAATGCAGCTGTTGTATGTTTTCCCATTTTAATCTGAAGGCTGTTGCTGCCTATGTGTGTTGTCAAAAATAAAACCATCTATATGTTGGGAAGAGTAAGAGAGAAGCAACAGACAAGATGTTTCGCTGGTAAAATTACATCCACTCAGTCTACAGCACAGCTCTGCTGCTGGAGCTGCTTTTTTTTCTTAAGATGATGACGTCTCGCTGGTGAATTTCTTGTACTTGATTAGCCGCAGTTGTTCTAGTGAAAATATTCACAAATATGTGGAAAGTTCTGTCAGGTGTTGAGATGTGATTGTTGCTGTGACAGCTGCAGCATCCCCTGAAAGGTGGTGTGTGTGTGTGTGTGTGTGTGTGTGTGTGTGTGTGTGTGTGTGAGTGAGATGCCTTAAAACTTTGATTTAATTTTGCAGTCGCAAATGCAACTCATTTCATTACGTCTAGCTGCTTCATTGAGACTGGTGGAACGCATCCTTTCATTATGGGTCCAGTTGCAGAGATGTTTGTGCACGTCAAGAATTTAATAATGCAATGATGAGGAAAAACGGGTCCATGTTGACAAATCCTGACATTTTCCTTTTTAGAAAAGTGTGTATGTGTAGTAAAATAAGAACACTGAGGCTTTTATTTAGGATGTTTTTTTTTTCTGCTCTTGGCATGCTGCATCTCCAACTGTTTATGTACTATATTCCTCTATCTTTTTGATTTATTCTTTGTTCATTGAAAGAAATATCATTCAGATGTTTCTCAAATGTGTGGTGTCGTTAGATTTTCTAGCACTATTTTGACACGGCTTAAAACATGCCCTCAACTTCATCACTATATTCTTTGCAATTTTATTTCCATCTCTTCCAAGCAGCAGTGCTTCTCTCCTTCACTACAAATACTTGTGAGCTGCAATGGTCTAACACCCAGTCCAGTACCCAGCCCAACACGGCGGTTCAGGTTGGTACCAGTTCTTGGACTGGTGGCTGCTGTTAGTGGTGTACTAATGGGCCAAGATTAGGCTTATTTTTGACCGAAATAAACCTTGGAGATAATACAATTGATCATTTTAGCTCAGTGATTCTCAGACACTGATTTTTTTTTTTTGGTGCGTTTCAAAAATAAAATGGCTTGACATTGTGTGTTCTGTTTTCCTCAGCCGGCGAAGTCAAAGCCCAATCAACTGCATCAGAGCCAGCATACTTGGCCCAATGAAGCGCAAAGGTGGGATGCTTGAAGTGCCTTAAACTCCCTCAAACCACATTTCATTAATGCTTGGCTTCGATTTCGGGAAATTATAGTCGGCATGTTATCACGATTTTCATTTTGTGTAAAATTTGTGTCCAGCTTTCTGGACTTTTTACTTATTGGAATAGATATTTGTATTGCTCACATGACCTTTTTAAAATAATTTTTTTTTCACCCCTCCTCCACGTCTTAAAAATTCACTATAATCATTATAGATACGTTTTAACCAGAATGATACAGCAGTGAAATTGTCTTGTTTGTGTATGTAATGAATGGATTGATGGATTTATTTTTGTGTAAATTCTTGGTATTTGATCCTGCTGAAAAGTGATCCACGCAATCCGTAGTACGACTGGAAGAAGACACTCAAGTCGTCCCCGTTCACATTAACGACAGACGCTCTTTCTATAGATCTAGTTTTCTCAATGTCCTGTGGCTTTTATTCCACAGGGGAGCCGGAGATGGAGAGCCAGCCGAAGAGGCTCTTCCAGGGTACAACTACAATGCTGACCTCGGATGTCTCCAACCTGTCCGATCTCAGTTCCTGGTAAAGGACGGATACTAAACTGTTAAGAGAGAGTGAAATTCATGTCACTGCTGGAGCGGTCAGGTTGCAGTTAGAAATGCTGAGTTTGGACGGCTTATCTAGAATGTGCTCCTTTTGAAGTTAAATCAAAAGTAATTGATTTGCTGAGGGAAGATAATATGTTAAAGGTAATCGGTAGCATTGTTGGTCTGTAGGGGACCTGAAATCCAGACTTAATATTAGTTCAATGCATACTGAGAAAATTGAACTTTTTTTGAATTTTGGATTCTAAAAGCAATTGTTTGAGCATTTAAATGAGTGACGATAGGATCTCTGATGTGTGTTTGATTACTGTTAAATATTAAACTCCAGTGGGCAGAAAATGTGAGGTACTGTGTAGTACCTGTCCTTAGTGTTTCCACATCAAGTGGCTGCAGCCTTGTGACTTATTTATTTATTTATTCTTTCAGTCATTCTCCTGATTTACTGGACGGCAGTCTCAGCAGTGTTGGCTCATCCACCGACTCTCCAGGCAAAATGGAGGGAGTGTCGCCTTCGTCCTCCAGCAACTCGCCATTTGCATCTCTTCAGGATCTGTCCCCAAAGTGAGCGGGTGATTGCTAGAGACTTGAATGAATGAATAAATAAAAGTGGGGAAAGGTCTTTTGCACCTTCAGAGGGTCCAGTTTCCTTCTTAGACCCCCCCCCCCCCACCTCACCACATTTAGCTTACGTGGAGTTTCTCATGTTTGCCTCTGAACTGCTGTTTTTACGGAGGGTCTAGATACATTTGAACGAAGGAAACTAAAGCCAGTGGGCGGGATTGTGTAGGTCTGGCACAATGGCGTTGAACACTGACTGGTGTGTTGTTCAGACATAAATTGTGTAAACGTGACTGAAGACACTGTGAGCACCAGCTGCTAGTTGATGACGTTTGATGGTGCTCGGCTTCGTAGTGATATTCTAACTGGCAAGCCTGCAGATCTGTCCGACCAGTTTCACTCACAGCAGAGACAATGAGCACTGGACAAACAAAAAGACCTTTTTGGATGTGTGTTTCTCTGTTTTTTTTTTGTGCTGGAAAGTACCCCACTCCCCGACCGACCCCCAGCCCCCAATAGGCCTGTTTGTACACAGTCTGCAGGTTTTTGTAAGAAAGATTTAACTTATTGTTTTCCTGCTCTGTTTATAAATATGTAAATATTAACCTTGTCTGAAGTCATATTTAGTTTGGCTGTGATGTGAATGTAGGCGCAGTACTTAAAAACAAAAACAAAAGCTTTCTATATAAACTGTCTGCGGTACAACAATGGAAATTTCCTGTTATACTGTAAGAATTAATGTTTTTGAGAAGATTTTCGGAATATTTTTATGATCTACGCTGTGAACTTTTTGTTTTTCCCTCTCGGTTCTCTAAGCCCAGATCCTAAATGATTTGCTGCAATTAAAGTGGCCCGGAGCGAGCAGTCAAAGCAGCTAGCAGTAAATCCTGAGTGGAAACAAGAAGGTGGTCGTTCCTGGTGGACTTTCAACACTAAACGTTTCCAGACGCCCCGTGTTTTTGTCAGGAGAATTTTTGTAGATTCGAAAGGTACAGACCAGTTGACCTTTCTTTTTGGTTCTTATTTATGGACAGAAGTTTATATAGAATTGAGTGGTGATGTCTCCAGTTGTTCTCATTCACACCAAATCAGCTGGCTGCTGGAGCATTCAAAAAAAAAAAACAGGCACCATCACATTGTGAGAAAAGAGACTGCCATCGCTGCTGTGGTTTCATTTCTTAAAAGCTTGTTGCACAGGAGGCTAAATCCTGTGTTTTAGTCTTAAAAAGCAAAGAAGCAAAACTTGATCTCTTAAAGAATTACAAAAAGCGTAGGTTAAGTTTGCACTGTGATATTTGCACCTAAATTTGCCATCAGTTGCCATGGCTTCAGTGTCCATTCTTGCCTGAGTAACTTAAACATTTTGAACCCCTTTATGGCTTTTAAGCCTTTTAATGTTTATGTGCAAAAAAAAAAAAAAAAGGTAGTGATTGTAAATCATTTTATAGAAGAGTGCCCTTTTTAATTTAAAGAATATTATGGTTGCAGTTCATTTGATGAATGTCTTCCATTTATTCTAAGAAGGTAATGGAAGAAGCAGCCAACATGCCCTGTTTTTTTTTTTTTTTTTTTTTGTTTTTTTTGCTCCTCCGTCTTACAAGATATGCAGGGCATGAATTTGGCGATTTGATGTTATGGTGTGCTGTATGTATGTAATTGACAGACTGTAACGTGCCAAGCTGGCTAACACCTCGCCTTTGCTTGTGACTCTTGTGATTGTCGTCATAGCAGACATCAGGACTAAATAAATTATTTCATTGTTAGCTTTGTGTATCACTTTTGAATAGTGCACATCGTTGTCTTTTACAGAAAACAAATCCGAGGATTTTCAGATGTCATCTTTTTACATAATCTAATAGTCGTTTACAGCTCTGGAGCACAGAGTAAACATTTATTTAGTTGTTTAACCTGCGAGTGTTCAGGGAGACACCTGGACCATTTCCTGTAACCATTCCTGTAAAGCCAACAGATGGTATTTTCTCTCTCTCACACACACAAACAAAAAGATTATATTCACAAACATACAGTAAGTATTCAGACTTTATTAAACATCTGATGGAGCATTGATATAATACAGATGGCGACCATGGTGAAAATCATTCTTTTGGTGACATGTAAAAGCATCTTACAGGAAAAACTGAAAGCCCATCCAAATAAAGTATTCACACATGCAAATAACTGCACTTAGTCCTCAGTCTAAACTATAAAAGCTTAAAAAAAAACAAAACAAACATCAATATGACAGTTGCAGGTAAGTTCCATAAAGCTTTAATGGCTTTATATACATGTATCATGTTTGCATTTCTTCACACTCAACATTCTGTCACATAATTGCAATAAAACAAAGACTGTGATTTGGGTCTATGCCAAACGGCTTCACGTTTCTTCACAGGCCCTCTTCGGGGACAGCTCGGCTCATAGTAACACTCCTCAGATCTACAGCGTACGCTGCAGGTCTCCTTCTGTTTGCATCAGCTCACAACTGTATCAACATATGTGTTAACACAAAAGTATTTGAAAACAAGTTCTAAAATGGACTTTTCCAAGGATGAGGTAAGGACTCCGTCTCCCTGTTGTCAGCTCTACTCACTGAAGCGCAGTAGTGCCTCGGGTGTGAGAACGTTCCCTTCATCCTTAATGATATTAATCCTCCTGTCAGCCCCAAGCTCTTCATGTGCGTAGGATGACCATTGTAAGAAGACCTAAAATGTAGCGAAACATCAGAAATAAACACATCAGAGCTGCTAGATACTGTACAGCTGTGTGAGCACATCAGTTTCTTAGACTCAGCATTCTGGGTTTTTTTTTCCAAACACAATGTAGTT
Organism: Zenarchopterus dispar; assembly: GCA_028564865.1. Taxonomy (NCBI): domain Eukaryota; kingdom Metazoa; phylum Chordata; class Actinopteri; order Beloniformes; family Zenarchopteridae; genus Zenarchopterus; species Zenarchopterus dispar. Next base: position 14,752,109 of record JAOWBL010000002.1, read on the forward strand.
TCACGCTGTCTCAAAGAGCACGTATTGTGCCGTTTTATTAAAAAGGACAAGTTTCCTGAGGTTATGATACTTTGGTCAAATTTCCACAGCAATACAGCACAAAACATCTCTGTTCCATTATGTTTTTACACCTCTGTTCACAGAAGAAAGGCTATATTATTATAAAACAACAAATGTGTGATGATCTGACATTAGGTGAGGAATACTTCACTGAACTACATACAATAGTAAAGTAGATGTTAACTCTTTGGAATTACACAGACTTTCTGCATTCATTTACTGTGAAGTGTGATCTGATGGTACAGCACAAGAACAGATGAGGACAATGTGCTTAAACTAAGAAATATTAGTTTTTTTTAATTAAATATGTACTGGAGGGCAAATGTAGTGAATCTATAGATAAAAGCTGCCTGGAGTCAATTACTGATATCACAAACATTTAGTTTTCTGCTCATAAGAAATGGGCAAAAATCAAGCCTCACAAAAAGTGTTCACAGCTGGAAAAGCTGTGGACAGGTGTGGACGTTTTATCACTGTGTCTACAACACTAGGACATGCTGCATGTCTGGAGTTTGCAAAAGAGCAAACTGGCAGTTAGCAGCACTACAGCCAAACTATTTTACAGACTGATTTTAATTGGGAATAATCCCCAGCTCCTCAAGAAAAGTGTTACCAACATCAAAACTTCACCCCATCAGTTAAGAATGGTGGAAGGAACATCAGGATTTGAACTTGCTTCGCTCCCTCAAAGCCTGGACCGTTTGTTGTCAACGAGGTTAAAATAAATTCCCAAATTTAACAAAAATATCCTAAAGGATAATGTCAGTGTGGCCATCTGCTAGAGCTGAGCAGAAGCTGGGTAATGCAGCAGGACAATGAGCTTCACCATCAAAGTAAATCAACCACAGTGGCTTCAAGAAGACCAAATCCATCTTGTGGTGGACCTCAAACCCTGCATAGATGCCGTGGAATGACCTCAAGAGAGCCATTACCGCTAGACGTCCACCAAACGTGTCTGAGATGAAGCAGTCCTGTAAAGAGTAAGGGTCATATGTTCTTCCATAAACCTGTGGAGATCTGATCCAGAGCTACTGAGACCAAGTCTCTGCTGCCAGCTTCGACCAGCTTTAAACTACAAAAGTTCACCTGTTTCCTCCAGAGCTGAATGTTTCCTGGGCCAGTTTAATAATGACACAAAAACATTATTTGTATCATCTCTCTCTCAAGGACATCGCATATATATATTATTTGAACTTAGGTAAAGAATAGATCACTTTTTTTTTTGGCTAATTAGAGCAGAAAACCAGTGAGTTTGTAACAACTCCCCTGTAAACTTACCAAGAACGTAAGCAGCTACAAGTTTTTTGTTAACACTTAAGTGGAGGTAGACAGGCACGTTGGAATCCTGCTCCCCCAGCGTCGGGAGCATCAGGGCAACCATACACACGAGTCCAAGCAGCACGGTGAGCAGACTGGGTCCTCCAGCAGCAGGACGGCTCTCTGCTAAACACACACATATGACGAATAACTCAGAATAAACACACACCCTGACAAACTAACAGCGAAGTCTTCAACATTTAAGCTCCTGTAACTTTTACCAACTTATCAAACTTAAATGAGCACAGTGGGGCTCTGGTTTGTTCACAGTTGACAGCCACTGTCTCTAAGCAGCTCATCTGCACTTTGAAAATTAAAATTTCTGAAAAACAGCTGAAACCTGTAAGAAGGCACTAAGGCATTTCTTAGCAACTGTTGCCTCTGCTCATCATGAAATAAAAAATATGAAGGGGGATCAGTTATACTGTAGGCATGTGTTTGGGCATGTAGACAAGCATAGGGAAGAACGAATTCAATGAAATAAGTGTTGAACTCAGAACCCATTCCACACAGACTCCAGGCTGTCGCTGTAGAGACAGGCCAATACGTTGTCTGTAGTTGTCTGTCAGAAATGTACTTGACAGCAGAAGATCTGAGATCTGTTGGAGATGTGAGCTCACAACTGGAAATGTTCTAGAGCCGCCCGCACCTGAGGGAGAATGTACCAGAGGTGGGATGTGATGCAACAAGTACAATGTGGAAATCTCAGAGTTTCATTATCAGCAAGTTGAGCACACCAGAGTGAGTAATATATAAGAATGACTGGTGCTGGGATGTTGTGAACAGTGTCCAAAAGAAGTTGGCAGAAGTCTGAAAACTCTCTTCATACAAGAGACTTCTTGAACAAGATACGTTTGGTCCTTCACGTGTAGAGCTGCGTTTATTGTACCCGCTTCTCTAAAATATTCCCCCAAAAATGTAGGGCTCCAGTGCATGTGTGAAAATGGTCAGGCACAAGAACATGACTCTGAATTACAGCAAACATAATAAAGAACAAGAATATAAAAATGTCTGTTACTGAGGTAATGACTATTGCTATTGCAGTGAACCAATTGTTGGATATTTGCCTCCATCTAGTGGTAACTATTAAAGGACAATGTGCGAAACTGTTAGTCAGCAACTTAAAAAGATCATAGACTTCAAGGTGATCCAGCTAATGGAAGTCTGGACAGAGCCGACAAGCTCGATCAGTTTTTTTAATGTGGCATAGTATTGTTGAGCTATCAGCAGAGGACATCTACTTTTTGTTTAAGGTTAAATACTTGTGGAAGATGATCTGACCAATGATACGCTGTACACACACACACAAAAAAACACTTAAGCCCCCTCTAAATACCACTTCTGCCTGTTTGTCTCCTGCAGTCAGACAGAGAAGCAGCTTCTAAGACTGAACCAAGTCCAGATGATGTCAGTCCTGAAGGCATCTGCAGACCAGCTTTATGAGATTCTAAACACATCTTCTGCCACAGTGGAGCCAGGAGATTTCACTGATGTTGAAGATGCGCTACCTTGTACAGACATTAAAAAAAAAAAAATCCATCGGCTGTCAGGATCCAGTTGCCCTGACATCCCTTATCATAAAAATATTAGTCCCTTTAAGCAAGCTGCTAAAAACCTTTCAGAACCTACTGCAATTTGCTTCTTGTCATGGTCTGGAGTAGAGGATTCCACCATCTACCTGCTTCAGTAAGCCCACTCTCATCTGGCTGTAAGCAGGCAGCTCTGTAAGGACCATGTTGCATCATTTATTCATTGTGGCTGCACTTCAGTTCAATTCAGAAAGTGCAATTCAAACATCACCTAGATTATTGACGATGATTTGTGTATCTGAGTGGGTGGTCGGCAGCACAGGAGCACTGCGTGGGACTGTTCTCTCGCAGTTTCTGTTCACTCTGTTCGTGCTGGACTTCCAGTAGCAGTCAGAACCATCCATCTCTAGAAATACTCTGCAGATGTGGGCGTATCAATGGTGGACTGGAAGCTGAGCACAGATAGCTGCTAGAGCACTCTGTTGCATGGTACTGGAACAATCGCATTCAAACTGTACTTTGAATGTGAACAAGACAAATATTATGATAGTGAATTTTAGGAAAACAAAGGATAAACTGATCACTATTTCCATCCTGGGAAAAGAGGTGGAGGTGGTGGAGGAGAACCGATACCTGACTGTTCACCTGAAAAACCCCCTGAGATGCAACACTGCAGACATCTACAAACAGGGACTAAAACAAACTGTGTTTCCTGAAGAAACTTTGAATTTTCATCTTTAACGTTTACTACAAAACGTTGCACAACTTCCCCAAGTTTGTGGTGGAGAGTGCAGTTGTACATAGTCACCTGTTGGGGCAGCAAAGAAACTGGACAAACTGATAAAGAGGGCTGGGCCCATGCAGACTGCTCTGAAACTGACTGTACTAGATCCAATCTTGCATAAGCTACTTGACATAATGGACAACACTTTACGACACAAAATATCAATAAAACAGTAAAGTATCTTCAGTCAAAGGTATTGCCAGCTTTATTGCAGCAAAGACCATTTCTGACTAAGCACAAGCCTTACTAACTAATACATTTTTGCTATTTCATTCAGACTGTTTCTTATTTAATTTATTTTAGTTAATAACAAATAATTGAGTAATCTAATTTACGATATATCACTGAATTCAATTCTCCTTACCTGACTGAAATGCAGCCTGTTCAAAAAACTCGCTGTCAGCAAACTGCTCTTTCATTCTGCGTTCCTCATCTTGGGTCCGGGGGCTTGGTGGCTCCTGTCCGGCAGAGGGACGGAGTGTGGCCGTCACCTCTTTGCGACCCAGAGCTTTCCGTTGACTTTGTTCCGACACCTGCAGTCTGAACTTGTCGTACACCCCAAAGTGGCATGCCCGCACATCTCTGTGTCTGATTACTCTGCGTGGACATCCAGCCAGAATGAAAAGTCATGAACAGCCATCCGACAAAGAACACGGGATCAATACTCACAAACAAATCTGCAAGCTAAGAGTTGTCATTTAAGGACATAGGATAAAAGTAACCTTAGGAGTAAAATCACCCAACAAAAACTAGATGAAAAATAAGTCTGACATCAAAATGCACTCACATGTCAACACAGCACTGTGGTTTGACGGCTCCTGTGGAATCAACCACAGTGTACTTGTTTGGCGCTGTGCACAGCACTGTCAAGATGACAAAAACAAACAAACAAAATATCAAAACTAACTAGAATGCGATAACTGGCAAAAATATATTAAAATAAATTAGGGCAGAACAATTTAATAAAAACATCTGAGATATTGTTGAAAATCTGATATGATATGATGATATGCATGGTGTTAATGTTTTTCTGTCTTGTAGATAAAATTGCCCTGTCGCAGTAAATAGAGCACGCAGAAGAAATGAAAAGTATTATTTCTATTCCAATAACATGGTTTTAGTTTTAAATATTGAATAAATAAAAATGCATCCTGCACTCTTAATACAAGTAAACATCCAAATAGGCATTTCTGGTACTGAGTTTCCATCTACTTGGTAAATTATATTATTGACATTTAGAAGGTGAACGCATTGCACTTATAAAACAATATTGCAATATTCTTGATTTTGGGGGTAATGATGCAATATTGAAGATGATGAAAATGCAATAACAATAAAATTTCAAAATATTCTGCAGCCCTAACAATAATGATAGTATGAAGTTCAATCTGCTCACTGACCTTTAAACTTGAGGGCGAACTCATAGGGATTGTAGAGAGTGAGCACCTGCTTGTGAGATGTCTGCTCATCTGCATAAAAGACGAGTTCAGTGGGGAACACGAACACGGGAAGGGTTCCTTCCACTAGCTCAGGCTGTCGATGATGCTGCTGCATTGGCTCCAGCTGAGCTCTGGCCCTTCCCCGTCCACTGTTTACCTGGGGCCCCCCCACGCTTCTCTGATAACAATCAAGCTCTGCAAACTCCCTCCTAATGGAAAAGGGACCACTCTCAGCTCCTTGGCATCATCAGATGATACTATAAAGAAATGCAGGTAGAATTTCATGCTGGATCTTCAAAAACACGAGTCTCTGCTTAAATCGTTAACCATGAAATTTAAATCAAAATATTTTATGTTTAATAATTTTAAAAAATACAAATGTGTAAATAAGATATTCTCTGTCTATATATATTAACTTTACTGCCATATTTGAATCATTACAAGAAATTATGACACAAAACATCATCATCTTGAGCATAGACCTCAGCTCATTACGTATATCTGAGCATTAGGAAGGGTTTCAGTCATCTTGAAGAAGTACATCACAATAGGAATCCCAATTACAGTAGGCATGAATACTAAATGAGAAGTCGTATACTTAAATATAAGTTTATTTACAGAAGAGAATGTGTGGTAAAATAAAAATCTCGATTTTGATCTTTCTTTTACTTTACTAGTCTAAATAAAGAGGTTATTATGTGTAAAACAAAATAATCAAGCGCTAAGGAGTCAACTGTGTGAGGCTGGTCACGTGACACTCGGTCTGTTTACATGGTTACGTGTTTCAAGCCCGTGAAGCTGGACTACTAGTGTCGTAACAATTTTGTTACGACAATTTACAAGTTAAAATAACGGCATTATTACAGTTCTAGCAACAGATAGTCGCTGAAGGTTTGACAGTATTGTCGTAAATAATAAATGTAGCTCTATTTAGTGTAATTAAGGGAAAAATTTAAACATGTTGTATGCGCTGTTTGGTAAAAATACAACGAGGTCATTGAAATAAGGTATATCGTACACACTGTGTCGACCTGTTGCAAATAAAAATACATTTTCTATCCATGCCTGTGTAATAACATATGACATTAGCGTAATATCAGTACTGACTTAACGTTAGCCGAGGCTAGGAAAACCACAAGTCATAACTGATAGCCGTTTACACGTAGAGTCGTTAAAGAGAAAAAGCACTGATTTGTCTTATTATTTTGAGGTCAGATCAAATTGTTACCTTTGTTGACACCATGCGGGCTCGAGAAACGTAACAACTATAACGAGGGTCAATGCGTCTGCTCTGATCCACCCTGTTGTTGTTGTTCTTCAGCCTCTTTTCTTTGTGAATAATTACACTGCAGACTTCGCGCTGCATGCTGGGAAGGCGGAGGACAACTGACTACGTGCGGGACGTAAGACGCTCTCTTAGCACGCGGGGTTACGTCTTTAATAATAATAATAATGATAATTTTTATAACAGTCTAAAAATCAAACGAAACTTGATCAATTTTTAAAAAAGTCTTCCCTAGTAATCCATATTTGTGGTAAACCTTCACTTCTTAAACGTACACTAGTCATGTTATTAAAGAGATAAAAACTGTAGCCTACTATCGTGTCAAACTCTGCACAGTAAAGTGAAAACTTTTCGATAATTAGATTTTCATTCTGGCAAGTATATGTATCATTTTTACAACCTATTTGGAAGGAAGATGAAACATCCTTTCCAATATAAATATATAGATATACGTGACTGTTTTTCCTAGTTGTACTTATGAAGCTTGAAGGCAAGAATTAACTTCTTTCTTTAAAACCCCTTTTCAAGCCAAATCCGCATTCTCATACACATCTCAGTGTACTAAAACATAAAGACTTTAACTATGTTTGAATTTACCTTTTTTCGTTTTTTATACTTGGCCGGGCATGTAATTGCACGTGTTCATGTTGTGTTTAGACTCGGGGAAAAAAACTGACATTTTGAAGTACCTTGAACGCAGCAAAAAAGAGACAGGAGTCACACAGGACGTGTGTGCATGTGTGTGTGCTTGAGTTTGAGTAAGGAGGCGGGATGAGGAGAAATTGACAAGAAATAGATGAAAAAAAGGTTAATCGCCTTCTCTCGTTTCAAGCCATGTCGAAAGCACATTTGCAATCATTTAATTTAATTTACAATCACAAAGTCTGCTTTAAATATGCAACTTTACTGCGAACAGGCGGATAACTAGTAAAAGCACGACGAGCAAAACCATTATGACCTCGTTATAAATGTATTTATTGTTGGGGGCGTGGCCAACGGCACTGGGCTGGACCAATGGCGTTGCAGTGGAGGGAAATGGGCGTTCCAGTCTGTTAGGAGCAGAAGTTGAACAGCGCGAGGAGAGACACAGCTTTAGAAAGGCACATCCAGAGAGGGCAGAGGCAAACGGCCCTCTTCTGGAGGGGGGCTTAATATATATAAAAAAAATTATATACACACATGTGTGAGCTGTTTGGCCGCAAGATAGGTCATATGTGATAACATTTATTTTTGAAAAGCATACCACCGCGGCTTTACATTTAAAAATGCCTATTTTAGTTTTTCTGTTAGACACGTCCGCCTCTATGAATCAGCGCACTTATTTGGGTACGACGTATCTGGACGTTGCTAAAGGCGCGGTTGAGGTCTTTATGAAGGTAAAGAACGATTTTTACCCCGATTTTTTTCCTCCATCCAGTGTGCACCTTTTTCTTGAGTTTAGGGTTCCTTGTGGAAGATCGGTCGAAATTAATATATGTTGTTTTGGTTTTCTTTTTTTGACAGCTGCGCGCCCGAGACCCAGCTAGTAGAGGCGACAGGTACATGCTAGTTACATTTGATGAGCCACCATACGGAGTGAAGGTAATTAGCAAATTATACCATTTTTACATTGGACAAGTCGTGCGTATTTTTCTTTCAGTAAGACTTTATTATCCTTTTGGATCGTAGTCAGTGCTGAGGGACTTCCCGGTGGCAAAAACGGCCAATTATTGCTCCAAATATCCGCAGACCCGGAGCCGCACTGCCTCCGAATATCCAGCGGACATTTTGCTTTTGTGTTGAGAGAAGTCTCGGGCGTTGAGATGGAGGCGGGGAGATTTATTATCACCCATGACGTCGTTCTGTTTTTTCATGCGTACGATGTTTTGACTGGCCAATGACCCTGTCAGTCATCTTCCACTCCGCCCCATACATCAGACATGCATCACCATTGGCTAATCTTGGATAAACGTTGATAAGCCCTTTATAACATATATATATAT
>JAOWBL010000002.1:14761370-14780954 GCA_028564865.1 Zenarchopterus dispar
CCTGCATGTATAATTTTTGTATTTCTACAAGTTAACCAGTGAAGATGTATTGTCCTCTATAGGATAATCATCTTTCATATTCTCATCATGGTGCCTGACCTTAAAAGCACCCTGTAATTTTCATGCACAAACAGACACAAGCAGATGTGAAACCTGTTAATCACTTCAATAATTTCATGGGGTTCATTTCAATAAAGATACCTTCTCCACCAGTCTTTTTGTTTGAGCTGGGATATATATCTCTCTGATTTTCCTTCCCAATAAAACTATTATTAAGCACCCACATATCCTCTTGAAGCCCCTTGAAGTGCTCCAGTGGCTCCTCTGTATTATAGACCTCCAAACTTTAACCACCAAAACAATAATTTATCACTCTGAACACAGTCTGCTAACACAGTATTAAGTTAACTCTGTTTAGCAGTATTAAAAATTAAAGTTTTTTTTTCAGTTGAATGCAAACCAAGGACACTATATGTGGTTTGCATTCAAATAAAAACACATTTAATTTCTTATTAACATGTAATAAACAAATACAATGCAAGCAAAATAGTGCTTGTAGCACCCTTAATGCTATATATTTCTTTTTTAAAATTTTATTTTGACAGGTGGATTTCTGCATTCCTTAAAATAACACTAAGTGGCTGTACTATTTAATTATAACATTATATTCAGTCTTATAGTAACTAAACCAATAAAACAGTGTAACTTATTTTTATTTACTTTTAATTTATCTGCTTATGACTTAGTGATTCATTTCCAAGTATCATACAAAGAGAAAATGAGCCTAGACATGAATTAAGCAAATTCTACAAATGAGAAAAAAGAATAAATGAGAAGAGCATATAAAATCTGATGTAAGGAATTCAAAAGGTGTATTTAAATTAGAGCATAATACAGCTGCAAAAATTGTTTTTTATTCTGTTCAGTCAGTTAAAATATTCATCTCATAAAGCCTTATCTACTCACCTGTCATTTTGAATTTCTTTTAAAAGTGTCACTTCTGTGGGTTCTTGCAGGTTTGGTTAGTGGTTCCTTTACATTGTTCATATTGTTATATTAATAACTTATACACAGTTAGAGACGTATGTCATCAGTTTTTACTAATAAAGACTAAATAGATAATGTGTGTTAATGTCAGGCTTGTCTCTGGGAGAAAAGCACCCAAGTATCATGAAGTTGGATTAAATTAAACAGAGTTTAAAATTAACATCAAGGCTTTCCTCGTTATATTGCAGAACATTTATTGTACTTCACCATTTGGCTTTTTGACTAGACCTGTTTAGATATGACTATAATGCAGATGAGGAAGAGATATTTTGTTAAAAACTAAAAGTGCAGTGCTACTCAAGAAACAAAAGGGCACTGTCTGTTTCTTAACGGACCTTCATATTTTAGTGCAACAAAATGATTTTTTCAGTGTGTAGCCTAACAAACCTGGCAGGTAAAGGTTCATATTTGTACAACTGGGATCAGGATATAAAGCCACTCGCAGATACTGCAGTATTCATTACAAGTTCAAAATGCATTCACAGTGGCTGACTTTTTATTCCGACTACAGTCAAATGATGTGTGGTGAGACTCTACCCTCTCATAGAATCATCCAGGTGCTGTGGTCTGATGTGTTTTTGCTGACTGTGAAACTGTCCACACCTCCTCTTCCTCCTGCGCTTCTTCTCTTCGTCTTCATTTCCATCCCATTTGTTGTTTCTGTCTGTGCTGCACAACAGTGTTGAGATCACTCAGTTACTTTTCAGAAGCAAATGCAATAAATTGTTGATGCAGAGTCAGAGAGAGGTGGTCGGTTGAGAAGAAAACAAATATTCCCCTTTCTGCATCATAACTTGCAGGCTAAGCCTTACTTACTGCTGGGGTTTATTTGGGTTATTTTGCTGCTGCAGCTGTATCTGATTCATAGCTACACATTGATGTTTCTTTTCTTTTTACACGTCTGAAGCCTCTTCCGTTCCCTTTCCCATCCGAGGGAGATGTAAACGTTCAAGGCCATACATAAATTCAGCATGAAGCTGCAGCATTGAAGTCTTTGACCCTGCTAGAGAAAAATATAAGAGATGTAGCAAACTTGCATCGCCTCTGGTGGGAGTTTTTCTCTCTCAAGTGAGGATATGCAGCAATGCAAAGGTTTTTCTGGCTGCTTGTCTTGTATGAATGTATGAAATGCACTCATTGTTGCATTTTCTTCTTCTCCTTGTTATTATTATGTCTTTATTTCATTGCAAACAATATGAACTAATTGTACAGTGTGTTCCATCCATCCATCCATCCATCCATCCATCCATCCATCCATCCATCCATCCATCCATCCATCCATCCATCCATCCATCCCTTTTTTAAGCCTTGAACACATTGAAGTTAAGTTTTTGCCGCTTTAACATTGCTATTCCAGTGCACAACTCTTAAGACATTCTGGTGTTGTGGTGATGCAGCGCTCTAGTGGTTATTTTGTGCTATTTTTCCTGCAAACATGTATTTGCAAACATATAGTGTCGTCATTGCCAGATTTTGTGGCGTCAAAGCTGTCCACTCATTCTGTGTGGGAGACAGATCTGAAGCGCAGGGGGCTCGGTCCGGTACCCGTACCCTCTTCTTCCTCAGTTATACTGTTTTTAATGTGTGCAGAACTGGGTTTTGAGTTGTCTTGTTGAAAAATGCATGAATGTCACGAGGAAAGGTGTTATCTTGAAGGCAGGATATGTTGCTCTGTGTTTTCTGGCATTAATGCTTCCATCACATAAGTGTCAATTACCTTTGACAAGGGCAGTGATGCAAATCCAACCCAGAGCCCGGCTTTTTGACGAGTTATTTGAGATCAGAGTGGACACTCCTCTTCACACCTTTCCCATTAAAAAAAAAAAAAAGATAAAGTTTTGATATACTTATATGTACGACCGCAGGCTCCAGGGATGGGTAGGGTGTGGAGGATTTGAGACAGTTGAACCTGTTCCAGGCAAAGTGTGCCCGAGACAGGTTACCGGTCCATCACAGTGCCACCCACAGACAAAAAACCAAACACAACCACAACTTCCATGCCACCCGTTTTTGAATTTTTTAATGATATTACTAATTGTAGATGGAGAAATGTGTAAATCTCTTCCAGTCTTTGAAATGTTTTAAAACATTTGCTGGCAAAATGGAGTTCCTCTGCCATTGTTGCCCCTCAGAGACTCACCCTTTCATAGATACTGCTTTTGTACTAAATCATCATTACTGTCAGTGGTTTGAAATAATAGTAAATGGTTTATATATGCCTTATAACTAACACTAAACTTCCCCTGTGGCAATGGTTATGAAATGAGTTGTGGGCCTGAGATGTAAAAATGCATTTATATTACCAAATGAAATGAACTTGATGAGAACAAAACACAGAATATCCTGGGTTTCTTCCTGTCTGCGGTTACCATAAAACAAGCTCAGTGGTTACTGTTGTGTCATGTTGCTCCAAAGGAAAGGATTGCAACGAATCTAAGGTTTCTCACCAACAGTGGCAGACATCTGCTTGAATCAATGACTTGTACTCGTCTGTTAACATGACTCTCAGTTTTTCTCTGTAAAAATACAGTTAGCGTGGGTGTGAAACTATTTTGGTTTTGTGGCTGTTCACTCTGCAGCTTGACTCCGGGCCTCTGCTGCCTGTCTGACAACCGTTGCAGTGTGTTCCTAACATCGTCCACGGGTTGCATGTGTTTCAGGCAGGCTGGAAGGAGAACCATGCTACCTTCATGTGCGAACTTAAGAACCTGCAGGCATCTGGACTGACGACATTAGGCCACGCTCTCCGCACAGCCTTCGACCTGCTTAACCTCAACCGACTTGTCTCTGGAATTGACAACTATGGTCAGGTCTGGAATTTGTGTTCTGTCTTGCGTTTTATTGGCAAATGAAGAGCAAAATTACTGCAGTGACTTATTGGAAGGTCTTACAGTTATAATAAGGATACCCAGCTTTTTAAAATAGTGTTATTTGTTAATGCATGAAAACATAAAGATGCAGCATATGTTTTAAACTGACAGTGATCGGATCTAACACTTTAATCACGATAAAATATGTAAAGTGGCGAAGATAAGCACCCATCACAAGCTGTATGTGACTGAAGCTTATGGTCATGTGGTATGTGAGGTTTTTCACTTGTGAGAGTTTTGTTCAGGAATATTTTAGTTGTCATGTCGTCACACTTGTACCTCAAGACGACAAGGAGAATATTGACTTTTGACTGTGGCTTAATCCACTCAACCTTGTCTCAGATAACACAGTCATTTTCTCCTCGCGTAGTTTCTCTAAACCCGAGCCTGAAGGCAGAGATGGATTACTACAGTGAGACAAGCTCTGTGCATCAGGAGCGTGTAAATCTGCTTAGGCATTCCCTGTGAGTTTGAATTAGACAAGGCTGACCTCTACAGCACGGCCTTTAACCAGTAACGCAAGGGCAATGTGCAGCTCGCACATGCATTCTGACTCAAAGCAAAGATCACAAGCTGCAGCACAGAGTTTACAACACGACCCAGCAACGTTCAGAGCTGTGATGGTAATTCTCTACCAATTACTGTATCCTCTGTTTGAATATTACACTGGAATTTTATTAGTTTCAGCATCAGAGACCAGTTACGTCTTATATTATCAGAGACTGGAATCCCTCTCAGGCACAGATCGCAGAGGAGTAATCTGGAAAGCAAAAACAGGAAAACGGACTAGTGAAAATAAATGGCCTCACTGTTTTCCTAAACTTGGGTTTAATTGCTTAATGTTACTGTTCTCCCTCAGGGACGTAACCCTTTCTTCCTCGAACCATCTGTGATCATTACTATCACCGATGGGAACAAGCTTACACATAGCTCGGGGGTCCCAGATGAGGTGAGAGAACAAGCAAAAGTCAATATCCACCTGTGTATTTACTGTTTTTATGAAATGATTGTCTGTTTTCTTCAAGTGTGCTTACTTTGTGTGTCACTTTCACACATTGACTTCTTTCCCGTGGCTTGCTTTGCAGCTCCATCTGCCTCTTAACTCTCCTTTGGCTGGGAGCGAGCTGACCAAAGAGCCTTTTCGCTGGGACCAGCGCCTGTTTGCGTTAGTGCTGAGGCTCCCAGGAGCGGCCACCCCAGACAATGAGCAACTTGGTAGTGTCCCCACAGATGAGTCTGCAATCACCCAGATGTGTGAAGTCACCGGAGGTTTGGATTCTTCCCATTTCTTGAATCCATTCCTTGTGATGTCCACAACAAAAGGATTCATTCTCATGTTGGTTCTTCTCAGGTCGATCCTACTGCGTGCGAACACAGAGGATGTTAAACCAGTGTCTAGAGTCTCTGGTCCAAAAAGTTCAAAGTGGGGTCGTCATCAATTTTGAGAAGACCGGCCCAGATCCGCCTCTTATAGGGGAGGGTGAGTTTCTTCACAAACAAAAATCCACAGAGCAACAACCCCTACATCCTGTCTGGTCTTGTTGGCTTCACAGAAAACACTTATGCACCCATCAGTTGCATGAAGTTAAACATCTCAATCACACTTACAAGCTCCTTTCAGACATGCACTGCGTTCTATTGTCACAGTGGCAGGGGAGTGTGTGGGTGTCATGCCTGAATGGCACTTTAAACGCGGCATAAGCCTGTTCTGCTGCAGCGTCATTAATGGACGGAGACACTGCAGCATGTGGTCCAGTTGTGTCTGAGGAACATGACCGATCGCATTATGAAATAATTAAATAAAAGCACTGTCCAAGCTTTCCCCCTCCATGGTTTTATCTAGAATAATTCATTGCAGCGCAATCCTTGTTTTTTTCTGGGCATCTGAGACCAGAGTGCTGAAGCGCTTGAACTTCAGCAGAAGCTTCTGTTCTCTCTGTGATCATATATCAACATTGTTGTCATATGGGACTTTCTTTTCAAAAGAAAACTGTAACTCTAGACGGACTTGTACAGTTTTCTCTCCAATTCAAGTCAGATAGAAATGGTGAAGGAGAAAACTGCACGATGCTCCGAGAAGCCATCTCTGTCCTGTTTTATAACTCACTTCATCACTGGTCAACTTTATCTGAGTGGCAACGATTGCGTGGGGACTCTCACAGATGTGACTGAATCTGAAGTAAAACGTGATCAGTGTCTGAATGATTGAAAGCCAGAGATTTGAAACTATTGCAGTTTTTTTTCCCTTAACACATTAGCTCATCAAATCTTTTAAGTCGGCTGGAGTAAAGACCCCATAGAAGGTAGAAACAGGGAAAGCGGAAGAAGATCTTTTGATTCCTACTTTACAGAGTTGTTGAACACTAATTTAATTCCCTAATGTGGGCCAATGTGGAGCAGGATAACAAACTAGGGCGTTCAAATAAACTTGCACATCCTTCAAGAAGAGTTCACAAGTTGTTTGTTTTCAGTTTCAAGTTTTAAACCTTTAAAATTCATTTGAGGAACTTGAGAAAACTCATATTTTTAAAGAAGCTTTAGAAATGCTGTCAAATATTGGTTTATTTTGAATTTTCATTAGCTGCCGTGAGCTTTATGTTGTGCTTTCATGTGTTCCTCAGACAGCTCTGTAGAGTCCACCCGTCCTGCGTCGTCCTTTAGCCCACAGCCCTGGCACAGCTGCCACAAGCTGATATATGTTCGACCCAACCCAAAGACGGGGGTGCCAGTGGGCCACTGGCCCATTCCAGAGTCCTTCTGGCCGGACCAGAACTCCCCAACCCTGGTGAGCTCAGAAACGTCAACGCTTTGTTTGTCCTGCTGCAGTTTTCCACTCGCTGTGCTGTACCAGCGCATAAAGATCTCACTGACTCAATCTGAGACCCAGGTAGACAGGTGTCTGTGAATTTAGTTGCCGATAAATTACTTCTGCTTTCTTAAGCATTGCTGGACATCACATAGATCCGTTCCCAGCTCGTTCATCAACCATCTCTGCGTGCTCCTTTCAGCCACCTCGCTCTGCTCACCCTGTTGTACGCTTCTCCTGCGTGGACTGTGAGCCCATGGTGATTGACAAGCTTCCTTTTGACAAGTATGAACTGGAGCCCTCTCCGCTGACCCAGTACATCCTGGAAAGGAAGTCTCCGCACATGTGCTGGCAGGTACGGTCAATCCTCTCAAGGTCATCAGTTGGGTTGTGTTGCCTTTAAAGAAGCTTGTGCTGGCTCGGGGACTTCTCTGAAATAATTTAACTTAAAATGTCTCTCCATCCTTTTGTGAAAAAGTCAGAAAGGATGTTTTTTTGTTTTTTTTAAAAAAATAATTTTGGGTAAATTTCCTTCACGTCCTCAGGTGTTTGTTAGCAGCAGTGGGAAGCAAAACGACCTCGGACATCCTTTTGGCTACCTGAAAGCCAGCACCACTCTGACCTGTGTTAATCTGTTTGTCATGCCTTACAACTACCCGGTCCTTCTCCCACTCCTCGGTAAGACTTATTGCAGTGAATTTGTCTTAAACCCGCCCTCAGCACTTCTGGGTCAGTAGATCAGAGCTGATAATAAATTTAAAAGCCTTAGTTTTCTGGGACACCTCCTCATCGACAGTTTTTCTTCTTTTTTAATTTTTTTTAAACCACATTAATTAACACAAGGCTTATAACAAATAGGTCAATATTCATATTTTATAGTTTAATGGAAGAAATTGTTTGCTTTTTGGGGGGATTTATCAGCTTAAAGAGCAGTATATGGTGGAGTGTATTTCGCAGCAGCAGGTCTGTTTTAGCAGCCGAATGTGTGTCATTGTTCAAAAGTCCTAAAAGTTGTCTAAAAACACTTTTGTCATTTCAGATGATTTATTTAAAGTGCACAAACTAAAACCAAACCTCAAGTGGCGACAGGCCTTTGAGATGTATCTGAAGACAATGCCGCCATATTACCTCCTGGTACATTCACACTCCTAAACTAAAGCTCCAAGAGTGTTTATGTGATTTTTCTTCCGACATCACTAACTTCATAAATTTGCTCTGCTATTCTCCGACAGCCCTTAAAAAAGGCCCTGAGGATGATGGGTGCTCCAAACCTTATTGCAGACACCATGGACTGCGGCTTGAGTTACAGTGTCATCTCCTACCTGAAGAAGCTCAGCCAGCAGGTCAGTTCTGCTCACGCACAGAGTCCAAGACTGTTCTAAACATCTGGCAGGCACATTAGCTGAAGAGAGAAAAACCCCAAATGCTTGAGTTGTCTAAGTGTCCACAAGAGTGGGAAAATCTTTCATTCGGGGGGATGTTTTATTCTTGAATGTTATGACATGTTTTAAGGAGGTATTCAATATGCTGAGGGTACAACACTGATGCTGTAAAAAGTTAAAACTAAGGTAGAATTAATGTACGTGAGATATAGACGACGACGTGTTGTGTATGTGTTTATTTCAAATGGTTAAAAAAAAAAAATTCAAGCCTAAAATGATCATTTAAACAAGGATGCAGTCAGTGCTGTGAAAAAAATCAATACTGAGCACAATAGGAAAAAAACTCGATGGCTTAAATTAGAAACACAAATTGAGTTACTTGTCGTTCATATATTGTAGAGTTTCAGTAGCTTTTAAAAGTTTCTATATTTATAAACACCAACACTTTCAGCTTAACGGCTGAGCATCATCAGGCGTGTCTGAGTTGGTGCATGAAGTTCAGAAGTGTACCATCTAAGACGCAACAACAGTGAGAGGACAGCTGCTGCGTCTCAGAAAGAGCATCCCTGCCCATCTGCAGGTCCTCAAAGATTATATGAATGAGTCAGATAAATGTTTGAAATATAACTTGTGGATAAGTTGCACCAAAATAAAACTCATTTATTAAAAAATTCAAGTATTGTGTTTGCAGAAAGGAAAACCCAAGATTCCTGCTGCTGATCTTACATTTATACACACATATAGTTTCTGAGGTAGACTTAAGATGTCCTTTTGTTGGTAAAAGTCTTGTGGGTCCACGGTAGGTCGATGTTTATTCAGCTTCCTGCAATTGCTCTGTTATCCAGCAAAAAGATTGAAATAATTTAGTGTTTACACACAGCATGCATAGCTCTTTTTTATATCAGTATTTTTTTTTTTTTTTTGTTGAAATAGCTTGTGTGAAATACATCTTATAAAATCCCAAGAAATAAAATAGACATATGTGCCCAAGAGTGGTTAAAAATGTCTTTCATAAATGTTAAAACAATATTTTTGAAGGGGTCTTACTTATTCTACCACAATCCAGATTAATATTATTCTGTACAGCAGTGGCTCTCAACTGGTGGGCTGGGTCCAAAAAGTGGGTCGTTGACCTGTTTTAGTGGGTTGAGGGGCTTTGCCTCAGGTAAATGTGAAGTTAGATATTTTTGAATTTTCTTATTTCAGGTGTTGCATTCTTTATTTTGCATTAGTGCATGAAGGCACCATTGATTCTGGACAATCTGAGGTTTAAACTGCCCCATCTTTTCTTGAAATAAATTTGAGAACTTGAATGAAAATTTTCCATGATTGGGGTCATGGCTTGTCACTAAGGCATGACGGCGGGTCCCGAAGCCAGACCAGACGAGAACCACTGCTGTAGAGGGTCACAGCTGGAGGTGAGCTGGGTGTTGGTTGGAGGCAGGTGTTAGAGTTAACGGTTACCTCTCATACAGTAACGCAGTGGTTTATTTCTTTTATTACTGCTCTCTTGGTTTGAAGGCAAAAGTCGAGTCGGATCGTCTAATTGTGTCGGTGGGGAAAAAGGCTCCTCAGGAAACTAGTATAAAAGTGATTAACCACTCCAGCTCGCTGTCTCTGGCCCACCGGCGGGACTTCAAGCAGCTGCTGCAGGGAATCACCGGGGAGGGACCCCTTCGCCTCATCGACATCAACTTCAAGGAGTTTGCAGGCTTCCAGATTGCCCTCCTCAACAAGGTAGATTTGGTCCCAGTGAGGACAACCCTGCACTATCTGTCCTGCGTCAAAAAAACCAATCACAAGTTCAGCATTTGGGGTTGACGTATGCCGATGTGCTGACAGGATGTAAAACCTCAAGCCTACCGGAATGCTTATGACATCCCAAGACGAAACCTTCTGGATCAGCTCACCCGGATGCGCTTGAATTTGCTGCGAACGTCTTTAAAACTGATACGAGGGCAAGATGAAGGTATAAAGGCCTTTTAAATCATTTCTGACACCTCAACTACAATTTCTATTTTATTCATTTGTTCCGATGTATTTCATGTGTAAAGGGAGTGGTTTTATATTTGTAGAATAGTTACCAGGAACACCAAATAAATGCAAAAACATAAAGAAATCAGCTTATTTACATTAAGATTGATAATATTAATAAAGGTTCCTGTGGATGTTAGATTCCCTACACAGTGTTCCAGTGGCTCAGATGGGGAACTATCAGGAATACCTAAAAATGATGCCGTCACCCTTGAGAGAGATTGACCCTGATCAGCCTAAAAGGCTGCACACATTTGGGAATCCTTTCAAACAGGATAAAAAGGTGAAGACATGTCGGCCCAAAATACATATGTTGCCATAGCATGTTTCTTCATCAAGTATCTGGTTATTTCATCCCACTCTGTTTTGTTTTCTCAAATGTTATCCTTAGGGGATGATGATCGATGAGGCAGATGAGTTTGTCGCAGGCCCTCAAAACAAGAAAAGAGGAAACACCAGTGATTCCAGTTCCAATGCTACCATGAAGCGGAGGCGGAGTATGTCGCCACTGCTTCGGCGGCCACAGACACCACCGGTGAACAACAACCATGTGATAGCTGGGAAGAATCCAGCAGGGGTTCAAGCCCAGCAGAATCCCCTCAAAACCAGTCCACAGCACAAAGGTGGTTCTAAGAGGCAGCTAAAGGTCACTTTGATTTCTTATGATGACAGGAATCTGCAATGATCTGTGTTGTTCTGTCCTCAGGAAGTGACGCTGTCAGCACGTTGGTCGCTGAGAGCAACGGAGACAGCATTTCTGGGCACGACTCTGGAGAGATATGGCCTCCCGAGGTGGACGCAGAGGCAGGGAGCCCGTCCTCGGTGAGCTCAGAGGAGAAAACTGCAGCACCAGTTCAGGAAGATGCTGTCAGCACAGCGGAGGACAGGATAGTGGATCATCTAGAGGAGCAGCCGTTAGAGAGGAAAAACAACTGCGAAGGTTTGAGTCCACAGAGCGACCTGGAGGACGCAGAAGTGGACTCTGTCGAGCTGGAAGCCATAGTTATAGCCCCACTAGATGGCAGTCAAGCGGAGCTGCGCAGCCGAGTCATCAAGGAGGTCCGCAAGCCAGGACGAAGTGAGTATCAGTGTACCGGGTCTTATTTCAATTGTTCATGTTGTATTGTGTTAAAGTGGACCTCATACTGAGGATATTTAAACAGTTTCTTCCCCTTTAAATGTGTCAATGTGCTTTTTCTCAGACTATAAGGCAATCCTCAGTCTACTGCGGCAGGTCAAAGGACCTGTGAACGTACAGAAGTACTTCATCCAACAGGCTATCAAAGAAGCTGCCCGGTAAGAAGTGGGGACAGGTTGTTTGCAGGGCTTTGGGCCACGACAACACCTCAATTTCGATGTATTTTCCAGCTACTCTGTTGTAGATTAGCCGGTGTGGTTGAGGTTATC
The DNA here is from genome assembly GCA_028564865.1 of Zenarchopterus dispar. Lineage (NCBI taxonomy): Eukaryota > Metazoa > Chordata > Actinopteri > Beloniformes > Zenarchopteridae > Zenarchopterus > Zenarchopterus dispar. The sequence continues at coordinate 14,772,917 of JAOWBL010000002.1, forward strand.
TTTCTGTTGCACGACTGAGTTTCAGACAAGCTTTTTCTGTTGCCCAGATAGCCTCACAGTTGACTCACTGACTGCCCAGCCCTTACAGCCCTACACCACCGAGCCGCTCAAAGCACATCACTCATATCCTTTCCTTAGAGTGGAGTCAACGCACACCTGAATGCGCTAAAACCAGCCGAAACTTCAGCTTTTATAGAGGTGCTCACACCTGCTGATCATTCATCAACAGGAAGCAGTAAAATTATGTGTAGTATTTCACATGACGCAGAAAGATTGTTGTTTTAATAAATACAAGGACTGCAGCTTTTGCTGCAGGGGCTCATTGTTGCATCATTGTCCGAGTAATTTGGGGGACTGACCAGACACCAGTGTCATGGAAAATGACTGAACTTAAAGCAGCTACATTTAAAAAATATATACTTTGCCTTGTTTTTGGCTTGCTCTCCAAACTTTTATACAGTTCTCCATTTCTTATCAGACTTTATTCTAAATAATTGCATCTCTTCTGACAGGTTTAAAAAGCGAGTGTTGATCCAGCAGCTGGAGGCCACCCTTGCCAACCTGGAGGAGACGCAAGCAACGTGCTCACAGCTCCTCAATCATCACGGCACGTAGTCCCTGGAGAAAGGAGTGAAGCCCCTTTCCACTGGAGGATATTATATCTGCTGCTGGATAAGAGGCGTCCCTCTGAACCAGGCTCAAACAGACAAACCGAAAAGCCAGAGAAGGAAAAGGACAAATGCACTGACACCAGGAGCTTGTTCTGACCCCGTGCTGTTACATCACATCGTGTTAGAGGCAGAGGGTTTATCTGGGGGAGGGCCCTTCAGGACAGAGCCACTTGGAATGAGTAAAGAGACTTTAAAAATAATCCTCTTCATATTGACAGAGGCCCTAAATATCCATATGGCTTTTGTCTGTATGTGCACATTGTTCAACACACACACACACACACACACACACACACACACACACACACACACACACACACACACACACACACACTCCAACAGATAAATGCACAATAAGCTGGCAGATAAGAAGGAGCAAAGGATAAACTGGCTTGTTCCCACTATTTTCTTTTTTAAATGAACCTTTATTCAGCTGGCCTGAGAAGTGTTTGTTTGACTGCAACTTTCTTTGAAAAAAATAAGAAGTAACATGGTGCATTTATGTAAATTTATGCCTGGAATGCACTGATTTTATTTTATCCACATGACAGTGTTATCTATTCTCTAAGGCTGGCAAACACTGACTTTAGGGACGTGCAATAGGTTTAAAGTCAATAAAAACATGTCATTTTGTGTTGGAGTAGCAATACATACGGTAGTGTTAAGTCGACTTTTCAGGAATTTGAATAAGAAATCATTAAAATATGAAATATCAAGTTAGAAATGTATATTTCTTACTAATCTGGTCTTTAAAGTACATCAGTTAAACAAAATTTAAACTGTATCTCATAGCACATATTGAGATCTTGCCCAACACCTTTTAGCATCTTTTCATGGAGAAAAAAGTGAAAACTTCTCACATGCTAAACTTCTAATAATCACAAACTGAGTCCGACTGATAACTCCTCACAAATATTGCCAGTGTGCGTCAGTGTTACCGGAACTTCAAACATATCCAGTGACGTTCAGTGGTTTAAAACCTGGTGACAATCCTCAAGAACCTGCTAGAAGAACAAAACCTCTTCGGTTAAATCACCAGAAAATAGACTCATACTTACCGTAACTCCTCTGAAGTACCACAGACACTCCAGTGACCCACAGCGTCACAAATTTCTTCAAAGCCAGTGTTTCGCGTGTCCAGGTTCAGCCGTTCTGTCCTCTGAAGCTTTTTACACAAAACCAAGTCAGCTATTCTGTTCTCGTTTTTACAAGTTGTACACTACTTTTTAATGTTCATACGCAATATAGATTATTTTTGTGAATTTGTTTATGTCAGAGTATACGAAATATTTTCAAAGAAATGTCTAAAGAATTTTTTGTAAACTTGTTAAATACATATACAAAGTTGAAGGTTTTATGAACATACTTTTATAATAAAACAAGAAAAAAATGAACCACAGTTAGAATGACACCTGGTGTTTTGTTACTGTTTTAATTATGAGGTGAGGATTTTAAATACTTTCATGTATTGTTTTGAATTATCACTGATTGCAAAGTTCCAAAACTTCACGGACTAAACATGAAGTCAAATATTTGTGCAACTTCTGTCATCGCTCTGGAGCTCACCCCAGTGTGCCTACATGAAGTTAGTGGTTGCGCCTCTGCTGCCCTCTACTGTCCAGCATCCGCTACTGACATGGACTTGGCTTTTTACCAGTCCTGCATCAAGCCACCAGCGCAGTCATCTTTAAAACACATCTCACACACACATACATATATATTTTGTTGGATATGCCTTTGCATTTTTTTCATGACGTATTATCAGTACAAGAAAAACATTCAGATGCGAGTTAAGATCTGTATGACTTTTATTAAATTAAAAACAATCTGTTGAATCTTAACAAAATGTAAAATGATGGAAAAGCATAGCTCACACCCGATGACTGTACCATTTGTTAATGTTTCGTCTCAGAGCTCACAGTATCATTTAAGTAACTGTTTAATGCTCTCACTTCCCAGCTTGATCTCTTGAGGCCTGAAACCTTTTCTTTCGTACAGAACGTGCAGTCTTTTCTGCTTTCTGGAAATCATCGAGGAAAGAAAACGTTTTCAGTTGATGCAACAAAACTGACAAGTTTGCACTGACACCTGCTGAGGACTGTGGTTGAAATAAAACTGTAACAGGTTGTTTTTGTACCCCTCGTGTAAAAGATATACAAGAGACTGCAACTACTCGACTGTAGCTGTCTCCGCACTGCGTCTTAAGACTCCGAAACAATTACAAACCATGAATAGAAACAGACCTGCTTGAAAAAAACTGAAGGGTTGGCACGGTCAATGTCTCATTATATTGGTTACCACTTTATGGAGAGAGATGAACAGCATATTAGTTTATTTACAAATCAAAATCAAAGTGGAGGATAGTTAAATCTCAGTCCTCCGGCATCTGTCTAACAAAAACAATCCCTATCTGAGCGATGACGATGAGTAGAGGCAGGAAAGGTCAGTCTCAGTGAAAATGCTCCAGCTTGCGTAGCCTGATGGGATTGGGAAGGGCCTGCTGGTTGTGGACGGTGGAGGGCTCCTCCTCCGGTGTGCGAAACAGCACTCGACCTCGGTGATTGAAAAGGTAAAATGACGGGTGGTTCCTCAGCGTGTCGAAAGTTCTGAGAGGACAAAAAAAGACAGAAAGGTTATGGAGGGAGAGAGAGAAAAAACAACTACCTGAGCAGATGTTTTTGGAAATGTATCCAACTTGTAAAACACGATGGATCACTTTCAAGAGCATTACGATTGAATGATATTTAACTTGTGAAAACAAGTTTAAACAAAAAACCTTTTACTATCGTTACCAGGAGGTATTTATCTTAAATAATTTGAGTGGCATTCATTAAAGATCGTGCAGACAAATGGAGGAGTTGGGTAGGGAGTCTACGCCCACTGATGGAGTAAAAGAGGAACAATAGTGATTTATTAGGAATAACATCTATTATCTAGATAGAGTCTAAAAATTGGGTTTGATTTTTAACAGGAAAAAACACCTAGATTATAAAAAATAACCTTGAAAGCTTACAAAAAACTAACTTTTGCAAAATAAACTTGATTAAAAAAAAAAAAAAAGCTTAGCGATTGGAAGGAAGTAAAGCATCAGGTCTGGTAGAGACAGAAGCAATTTAACTGGCCTAATTACCGAACATAAACTGATTTATTTTCTCTTCACAACTAAATTAAAATAAAATGGAGAAAGTGAGCAAACCACTGAAAGACATCATCAAGGGTCTTAGAGAAGCAAATGTTCCTATCCATCAATCCTGGAAGGATTATAAGATCATGTCCAAACAATTTGGAGTCCATCATCCGGCAGTGAGAATAATTATTCACAAGTGGAAAACATTCAGTATAATAGCCAGTCTTCACAGAAGTAAAAATTTGCCCCAAAGTCAGACCATGCATCACTCAGAGAGATTACAAAAATCTTAATAGATTCATCTCAGTTTCTACAAATCTCAGCAAGTTAAATGTGAAAGTTCATGACAGCAGGGTTGCTAAAAAACAGTTTACAAGTATGGCTCGTGTCGAAGGGTTGTTAGAATAAAGTTTCTTCTCTTTGAAAAGAACTCACAAATCTGGCTTAAAAAAAAAAAAACTATTAAAGAAAAGAAAACCATAATCCTGGAATGATAAATGATACCCTTTGAACAGACGAGACCAAAGTGGAGATGTTTGGCCTTAATGCACATTCCCTTTTAATGAAAAACAAACAGCATAAGGATAAAAAAATATTGAACCAATTCTCCAGCACGCTAGCAGATATGTGATGACTCAGGCTTCTCTGCAACGGCTACACCTGAGCACCTTACAATCACTGACCCGTGAACCCATCCATACACCAAAATAATCCTGAGTCAAATGTGTCGTCTAACTAAAACTTGGCCAAGACAGAATGATTAAAAACAACAGCAAATCCACAAGAGAATGACTGAAAATGAAAGAAATCACCAGTGTTGCAAGGTTCAGAGTTTAACCTGATCAAAATTTGGATCTTAAGAGAGCTGTGCACAAACTAAATTGTAAAAATGGGCAGAAATGTGTCCACAACTATTTGAAAGACTGATAAGATCAAACAGAAATGTTTTAAAGGAGATTTCTGATCATCAGGCCAGAATATAATGTTTCTAGGTAAAAACACCCAACAACAGAGCTCCTACTGCCCATCTGTAATTTGCTAAAAAAATAAATAAACTGGACAAGCTGAAAAGTAAAGAAAAAAAAAAGTTTTGTGGACATAAACTAAAATAATCACTTCCCAAACATTACATTCGCTACCCCCTAATACTGGAGACCAAAAAATAAATGAACATATATGTCTAAGACTATATTATAGAAATGCATGAAATATACTTCCTTAGGTTTTCAAGCACCATTTTCTGAAGCAGAGGGCTGAACAAGTTTAGGAATATAATACATAACGGGTCTTACAAACATCTTTGTTCTGTGTATTCAATGCAATAATTGAAGATGCTCCAAGACCAACTTCATACACAAAATAATCAATCTGAATCCCATTTGGGAGACTGATGTGAACAGATTCACAGGGATGTCAATAAAAAGTTGTTGTGTTCTTCTTCCCCTGTGACAGAGGACACAAATGGCTGCAGGATAAGAGGATGATCCAGCCGGATATGATACGGGATGAGAATGCCAGACCATGGTCCTCAGTCAGAAAACGGTGGAGCGCCCTTTTCAGGTTGGGGATCAGATACTGCCTCAAGTGTAGGAGTTCAGGAGTGAGGAAAGAATGGAACAAGAGATCGAAAGGCGGATCGGTGCAGTGATGCAGACTCTCTATCCGTCTGCCGTAGTGAAGAAGGAGCGGAGCCGAAAGTAAATCAAAGCTCTTCATTTACCAGTCAGTCTACGCTCCTGCCCTCCCCTGTGGTCACAAGATGTGGGTAGTGACAGAAAGAATGAGATTGTGGATGCAAGCGGCGGAGATTAGTTTCCTCCGTAGGATGTCCGGGCTCTCCCTTACAGACTGGGTGAGAAGCTTGGTCCTCCAGGAGGAGATCAGAGTAGAGCCGCTGCTCCTCCACATTGAGAGGAGCTAGATGAGGCAGCTCGGGAATCTGATGAAGATGCTTCCTGGACGCCTCCCTGGTGAGGTTTTCCGGGCATGTCCCACTGGGAGGAGACCCTGGGGAAGACCCAGGGCATGCTGGAGGGACTATGTCTCTCAGCTGACCTGGGAACGCCTTGGGATCCCCCCAGATGAGCTGGAAGACATGGCTGGGAAGAGAGAAGTCTAGGTCTCCCTGCTTAGGCTACTGCCCCCCGACTTAATTACGGATAAGTGGAAGAATATGGATGGATGTAGCTTGATAGAAAAATCCACCAACAAAGCAAATTTAAATTTACAAAAGGATGATGTGCAGCGGGATGAATTTACTCACTTGTTCTTCAGCTCTGAGGAAGCGTCCATGTCTTTGAACTCCCCGGCAATGTGGACAATCCCGTAACACGTCATGACAAACGATAACAAGGCCTGCAATGTAATCTGTAATAGAAAGGGACACGGTGGTGGTTAAATTAATGCCCATGGCTGCAAAAGATCAATCAGAAACTTGATTGAATTTTGTTTACGTCAACTGGTAGCGTCTCGTGCTCCTTCTCTGTGAGCCGCATATATGATCGATCTGATGGGGAAAAGTTGTCATTTAGTCACATGAAATAAACTAACATTCACAAAGTCAACTCGGATATTATTAGCATTAAGCTGCTTCAGTGTATTAGTGCCATAATTGGAAACATATTTCAGTATACGAGTCTTTTATCTGCTACAGAGCTAAGCTACGTTAGCATCCCGTTAGCTCAAGAGGGCCAACCAGATGCTTTTAAATCCAAATACCTGCTGAAAACACGTGTCACGTGAAATAAACGAAAATATACACTGTTTAGACTCAAACTCACGCTGTGCCGCAGAGAAAGCTGCGTGGGCTAAAGCGAAAAGCCCGATTCCGACAACACCTTTCCAAAACGACGAAGCCATCCTGAACCAGGTGCAGATGAGCTGCGTGCAATGTCGTAAAACAGTGTCGTAAAGCGCTGCAACCGTTAGTGGGTTAAAACCATGGTGAAGTCCAAAACTGGCCGCCAATTGAATATAAAATAAAATATTGTATTTTAATTGGGTGATTGGGAATACACACACATCGATGTAGATTTCATTAATTTACGTGCGTTTCAGAAAAAATAATGTACGCAGAATTAGATGTCACATTGAAAGAATGGGCTTATGGGGGCTTCGTGAACCCTTGGAAGTTACAAATGAAACTTAAAAATTGCGATTTTCGAACTTTATGTTTTCAATGTACAATGTAGGTTATCTTGCTGTTTACTGTTCCATGGAACACAAATGAATATAAACATATGAAGTAAAATGAAGATAGATGACCTAAACAGGCACGCAATAGGCTATCTGCAGTAATTCTGTTTGTTGAGAATAACACGTACACACATGGAAAAGTATGCTACTACAATTGTAATATTTAAACTTTATGGCATTAAAAATGTAAGTCTGAAGAAATCTAATACATGTCAGAGATGGCTGCGGAACGTATAATCTTGGGTTTTACCTTAAAGGAATGTAGAAATTCCTATTCTTTTCATTTGCTGTAAATCTAGCATGACATCCGTTCTGTCCACAGCGTCTTCCTGTTAGCAGCTAACGCGGACGTCTCATGTTGAGCAGTCAGATTTTTAAAAATTAAATATACAAATTCTATGTTCATAGCCAGTCAGAAAAATAAAAACAAAAACACACAACTATGGCAGATGCCATTCAAGAGAAATTGAAAGCGGAATTAGAAAAATATACACGGATTCAGAAAGGTGGGTACCTGTTAGCAGCATGTGCTATGACGTTCCGAGTGACCATATTAGGACAGTGAAATAAACTGCTTTTATGGTCGAATACATTTATTGTGTGGATTAATATGAAAGTAATAATACATATGTCCACTGTTGTTCAGATGTTAGCAAGAGCATGACAGCCAGGCAGAAGCTGGAGACGCAGCTGACAGAAAACAACATTGTTAAAGAGGTAACTCACCTTTTCACATCAAACGCCGGCCCGGTTTCCTCCGCAGTGTTGTTCTAACACACATGATCTGTGTCTGTAGGAACTCGATCTGCTGAACAGCTCAAACACTGTTTACAAGCTTATCGGTCCTGTATTAGTCAAGCAAGATCTGGATGAGGCCAAAGCCACAGTCACAAAAAGGTTGGAGTACATCAACGGTGAAATGTAAGTCTTGACTCCCTCCATGTGTTTGTACCGACAGTCCTTCCACCTTGTGTGTGTGTGTATATATATATATATATATATATATATATATATATATATATATATATATATATATATATATATA
>JAOWBL010000002.1:14781054-14810846 GCA_028564865.1 Zenarchopterus dispar
GATAGATAGATAGATAGATAGATAGATAGATAGATAGATAGATAGATAGATAATTTCACCTATTGCCTTGTAGAATCAAAGTGAAGATTTGATTCAGTTCTTTGCTTTCCTCGGCTTGGTTGTTATTATGATTTGATATTATGTAAATCCAATTATAATTAATTGGACTGAATTATAATTAAAATGCATAATTGTCCAATTAAACATAAACACAATTGTATTAGGTTAGAGCTTAATTGGAAAGTATTTAACTGGTCTTGTATTAAACTTGTCTGAGATAGACTGCTTATTATTTAGCATATATGAACCGAAGGTTTCTATTCGGCACTGTAGCCAGGCTGAAGAGGCATAACTTTCGCGACCCACGTTTTCATTTAACTCTTAACAGTGATGACTTCATGAGCTTTTAAGAAATACTGTGAAAGGTAGACTGCTCAGTTGTACACTGAATTGTTTTTCTGGAAGTAACGCACAGTTTGGATATTTCTCATTGCAGATTGTGCAGTTGTTCACATCTTGCATACCGTGCACTACATTTTGGAAAAATTAGCACACACTAGTTGTGTAATTTGTGAATTTGAAACTAGCTCTCAGTTGTGTAAGTGAGGCTAAAATGGCAACACCAAGTTAAACAGTTGACTGTTTGAAAGGAACTGTGCAATTCTCCCTTAGATGTCACTCATAATGATTTCTAAAGAGTGATGCTGAAACCCCTTTTCCTGTATTTCATTGTCTAAATTAGGTTTTCTATTAGTTTGGCAGACTTAGCTTATGTTACCGTATGATGCTGATTATTATTTTATTGTTGTCATGGGTATCAGATCTATCTATAGAGCCTCAAAGTCATTTTTTAACCAGGCTGTAAATGCAATTATTTTTGCCTAAAAGTTGTACATTTAAACATGGAAGTCCATACAGATTGACTTGCTTTTGGAGCCTGCCCCTAGTGCTCACTCAGGGAACTGCAAGTAAACTTAATTCAGGCAAGATATTGCCTCTTGGGTTAAACTTAATTATTTAGTCTTCACCAGTCCATCACTTTCAACTAAATTTTATGGGTGTCTGCTGGTTAATTAGTGATTATAAATTGCCCACAGGAGTGAGTGTGTATGCTTTGTCTATATGACACCCTGCGATGGACTGGTGACCTTTCACCCAAAGAGAGCTGGTGGAGGCTCCAGCAGATCCCCGTGACACCAAATAGGAAATAGATGAAAATAAAATCTCTTTCTTGTGCTTTTCACCAAACTCAAGTTAATGTCTCTTTGATTGTGAGTGATACATATCTAGTGACATCTGAGAACAGCATCACAGCACATGCCATAGAGCTAAAAGAGGCGACAATATGCTGCAAGCAAGCCAGTACTTTCTGAGATGAAAGCTGCTGTCTCTGTTCCACATCACAATCAGAGATACACCAACACTGATAAGTCAGCTAAGCATTAGTTTGTCTCTGAAAATGTTTATTTTTGATCATGATGTGCTCTTTCTGAGCCCATTGCCTGCATCCTCACATGCACCCTCTTTAACCTAGAGAGACATTTCAGAGATGAGCACGCTATCTTTCTCCTGGAAGTGTTGCGTGAGACGATGTGTGTGTGGTTTATCAGAGCTTTTCTTTCTCTCTTTTCATCCAGGTCTTTATTTCATAGTTCTTACACAGATGCCCCCTCTTGAATAAGACTCCACTTATCTGTCACTATGGCTCCCTCTGCTTTTTTCACTGTGGTCTTGAAGTGCATGGACCACCAACCTCTCATCTCTCCTGAAGAGTAAAAACAAAGAGGTATGATGAAACAGATGAAACTCTGCTCAGAGCTACGGGACCTGGTGGTACTTTGTCTGCCCCATCTAGATCCCTCTGATAGGACGGCATGATAACTAACATGAAAGTACCCTGTCATCAGCTTTTTTCTTCTCTTCTCTGTCCTACAACATCACAGCAGGGCGAACAGACAACACTTTTGCATGTTAGGTGGCTTGAAATGAGCACAGAGACCTGTGGAGGTGTCTTATTGTGCAATTGTCTTTGTGATTGACTCTTTAGTTGTCGTATCTACTATATAGTATGCATGTGAACTCATTCTCCAAGTGTCCCCACGACACAAAGAGCAAGGCTGGGAGAGATCTTTTATTATTGAGATGGTGCTCCTTAAAGGAACATTTTGGGTTAAAACAACCATAGGTCTATCATTACATGGTAAGAAGTGTACACTTGTGTTAGGGACCAAAACAATGACAATCTAAGCACCTTGTTTTGAGGAGAGATTTTGCTTAAGAATGCCCTATTATCTACACTTTTACCATGTACTGTGCAAAGATTGTAAGCCCATTCCATGCGCGGGCTTACAATCTTTGCACAGCTCAACCAAAAGGTAGCATGAAACAAGTTACGTCCATATCTACAGAGTCCCAATCAGTTCATGCACACGGATGTGATAATCGTGTAGGAAGCTTTAACTAAAAATAAAATGTCAAGCATCTTGAAAGGTTTAATTTTCTCTGCCCTTCGCTGCATGTCGTGTCTTTAGTGATGGATAAAAAGCACATCCTGCAAATGCAAAGCACATGCTGCTTGTCTGAATTACAGGGGAAGCAAAATATAGCCTGCTTTCCTCTTTGAGCAAAATGTTATTTGCTATTTGAGAAGGATAGCGGACTTTAACTTTAATCAAGTGTGCAATACGTGAAATAATGAGTAAAGAGAACCTTATTGTATAAACCCTTAGCTGTACCCTTTTTTGAACCTTTTGAACCTTTTCTTTAATGTTTCTGGAGCAGTGTAGCTGTAGTCAAAGCAATTTCCCTCTAGGGAATCAATAATAAAGTATTTTGATTCTGATTCTTCTAATTTTTGGTTTAATAGTGTTTTTTTTTCACATCAGTCGGCCCAGAATCAAACCTGACATGTCCTTCAGACCACTTGACTCCAAATAAACAAACATAAATGTACTGCCACTGAAATGGGCAGAATTTTTCATTTTTTACACTGGTCAGTTACACACTGAAAAGTTTCGCAGAAGTAGCACACCATCCATGCACTTTGCTTTAGATTGTGGGGATTACATTTTGGAAATGAACTGGATAATAAAGCCTGGGCTGTGACAGATGTCTTACACTGTGCACTTCACTAATGTGTAGGATATAATGAAACAAAGTGTTCTGGTTTTCTTTTATGTGTTTGTGTGCAACTTTCAGCATTAAAAGGTGGCCTTTAATTTGTATCTGATACATACTACACATGAGCATTTCTAGTAGCACAGATCCTCCACAGTGATGTTTTACTCTGAAACCTCATCGGACCAGAAAGGTCTGATTCTGTTACATCATTTCAGTGTTCAACACGGGTGCAACATTTTAACAACCTGCGTCAGTTCAATGCATGATTTCCGATAAGATGATGCCTTCTAGAGAAAATAATAACAATGGAAAAAGCCTTTAAGAATGAACAACAACATGTCTGCTCTACCACATGGTATAAAGTGGTTCTTGGGTTACTGAGTTTGACTTGTGTTCAAGTTTAGATTTGATTGCAGCTTGAAGCTGAAGGACGTAGCTCAAATAAGCCACATCCCACTGGAACTGTGGGTCGGGATGGAGTTAAGTTATCAACACCCCATCAAACCAGCTACACAAAGAATCATGAATTCACTGTGGACGAGAGGGCAGTTGCACCATTTCTTGCATGTTGACATTTCATGAAGACTTCGGTAAACTGTGTCAGCAGTTACGAGCATCATGACTGAAATGACACACTTGGTTATGCTGCCCGCATGCTGGAAAAAACATACACTTGTAAAACATGCATGTAAAAGATGTTCTTTTAAAGTTTGCTATTATAGTGAAGAAATCTGAGACTCCTGCACTGACCTGGACAAGTGCCTGCACTGCTCCGTGTAAGTGTACCAACCATGACAGAGGTCAGGAAAATAAAGCAACGTAATTGCTACTCTTAGTGCAGCCACTTCTCCAACGTTTGAAAATTATAATGTCACTAAACAAGAAAACCAAATAATGGCAGAGCTGCGCTTCTGCTACTCTGACCTACCTAGTTTCCAGATGTCTATGCCATGCTAAATGGTAACAAAAGTTTTCCAACTTACAGAAGAGCGTTTTGGTTTTTGGAAGGTGTCAGAAAGTAAACTGATGTGTAGCGTCTGGTGCTCTACAGACATTTAAATATCCGGTGCTGCTATGATTACACATGTCATCTTTCTGGGTCAGACCAAGGGAATGAGGTGGTCCCTGAGAAAATAAACATTACCTGCAAGACGTATCACACCCGATTGTAAAACATCCACCAATGACAACATAAACCCTCAACTATCTTCCTTCAGGGCCTGGGATTGGAAGTGCTATTGTGATTGGTCACCACAGGTGAGGCATGTTAGGGAAATGGCATGCCTTCCTCCTTACAGAAAACTGTCTTTGTTTGCCTCTGACAGGGGGAATGTGTGGCTTAGCATCTATGTGGCACTTTGAGCGCTTGAAATGAGTCCCCTGTATTTTCCTAATGTGCAGGGAGAAGCACTTTGATCCTTCCGAGCAGGTGGGTATCTGCTATCTGGGTTGCAACCTTTCATGGCCCATTTCATTTTTTTTTTAACATAATTTGAGCTGGCACTGACAACCAAAGTGTGACATATCATGCTAATTTCACTTACAAATTCTATTTTTTTTACAAATATTTGGCCATTATTTTTCCTTTTTTTTAAAAAAGAATACTATAAAAGCATGTCTTCATTAGAGAGAGACATGTGCCAACTGGACAGAATCATTTTATGCACATTAAATAAATGGAAACTATCAAATCATTCAGCCTGTGAAAGACTCACCCAACGCCTGTGCCGAGTCTCAAAGCTTTTCAGTCTAGTTTCTGTCAGCCAGAGTAGACTGGTAGGTCAGGGCCTGGGAAATGATCCTGAGAAGCACAGGTAAACCAAACCCTCAGAAAGAATATGATATTTCCTCTGTGTTCACTTGCTCTCTTCAAGGCCAGATCTGTATGATGATTAGTTACTGGGACGTGAAGAAGTATGCAAGCATGAGGAAAAGGAAGAAGAGGCCCGAGCCTCATCAAAACCCCTCAGTGTCCAGCAACTGCTAAGTTGTGTGTTCTTATTATACCAGCCACTGAACTGTGAATGACTCTCTTCTCAGCCCTAATATATACTACACCTGATCATGTCAAGTGACTTCTCCTCCAGCATGATGGAGATGTAAACATTGATGACTCAGTGGCATCAATATCTTCAAGAGGATGCAGAGGAAAGACTACTGAAATAAAGGCAAATAAAGGCAAGAATAATTGTCCACAAAAATTTTCAAAGACAAGTAACAGGCTGTGTCTGGAATCAACCCCCTATGTATTAATGAATGCACTAAATGGTGTGTTTGCCCTTTTTTTGTGGTTAATGAATACGTCCTCAGTAGATCCTACAATGCTACATGAAAAATGTGCAACTGATGATCACTGAATTAGCTGGTGGTGATACATTGTTTTAATTCTGAAACAGCACCGACACAATGCCAAAAAAAAAAAAAAAAAAAAAATACACCAGTAGTGTGAAAAGCTGATAAGCTTCTCTTCATTGTTACTGAGAGAAAACTCATCTACAGAGTGGTTAGTATTTCACAAGTAGGGAATATTTTTGGACAAAAGTTCTTGGGACAGTGTGACCAAACTTTATTTTATTTTCCAGGTGAAGAAATGAATTGGTCTTAGTTCAAACCCTGACTGGAGCTGGTGCTTACATGGATTTCTACTCTGGGTTCCTCCAGATTGATTGTTTTTCTCTGGATAGGTCATCCAACCTAGGAAAGGGTTTGCCCCCACCTCTTGACCGAGGGTAAGTGAAGTAACTTGGGTTTCCATTAGCCAGGATTAAACCTAAGAGACAGAAACTGTAACTAGGGATGACTTTCTCCTTTGTCTCTCATCTGTTGTGTCTCCATCACAGCTTCTGATCCTCTGACCTTTGGTGATGACATAATCTTTTTTTCTTTTTTTTTACATCCATCCATTTTCTAGACCCGTTGAATCCATTTCTGGGTCACGGGGGTCTCCTGGAGCCAATCCCAGCCCATTTCAGGCGAGAGGCAGGGGTACACCCTGGACAGGTGCACCACAAGTCTTTTGTACCAAACTCACACTCCTCAACATTCAGCTTGTCTGTCTGGTCTTTATCACTCAGTTACTACTGTGATTTAAGCACTATGTAGATTAGTCTGACTTTTGCCATTAATGTTACAGAAGTATCTACTGGTGAAGCAACATGTTTCGCTCACCTGGTTGTTGAAGGGAAGAGGCAGTTTCTCTCCACCTTTGCGATTTGATATATTGCTCACTGCAAACATCAAAGATGCACAACCGTTCTTACTGACTGAGCACAAAAAGGCTGGACCTTATTCAGTTTGCTTGTTACAATGTTTAGACTGTGTTGTTGTGATCTTTTAGGTTTTTTTCTCTCATAGCCCCTCTCTCCTCATTTCTTACACCCAAATTGTATCCCTTAAATTGAAATATGTCCTCTTGTGTATTGTTGACTGCATAGAACTTCCCTCTAATGCTCTTCAGTGTGTTAATGACCTGAATTTTAGTTCTTGGAAAGCCACAGTCTGTCATTTCAGTAGCCACTTGCATATGAAGGTTCCTAACATGCTGATTTATGACATCCTTGGCTCAAAAGATAAGGAACTCACTCCCCATCACATTATTCATAAATCCTACACAGGTCCAGCCACCGTCCTCCTGTTTACATCAGACCTGACCCACATTTAAGTGTATCCTCGGAAGCAGGTTATTGGGAAGGGGGGCAACTTGACACCCGACCGCATATTATTTAATGTACAAAAGGACAGGTGACACGCCAAATTGGAGTAATAAACACTGGGAGTCCAGCAATCTAAAAGGGGTTTTTGGTTGTATCTGTAGTGAACACCTCACTCAACATCCTGCACACTCGTCCAACATGCCCAGTATGTTAGATATTTAATCTGAGTCTGCAATGGATTTGCCAACCGTGCAAACCAAGCGTGCCTCTGACGGGCTCATGCATAGTGATCAGTGTCCTCATCCCAAACACTGATGTGCCTCTGATCTGGGCCATTTCAAATTGATCTGCCATGTGAAAATAGGCTTAATGCTGTATATTATAAATCTGGTGTTAGGGGCTATTTTGTTCTTTTACAACAAAATATTAGGGAAGATTACCAATAATTGTATCAAAGGTGCATTTTATGCTGACTTAACCAAATTAGACCTTTGTGATATTTAGGTTGTGACATCATTTTGAATGTTTTGATTATTTTAAATTGTTCATCCTTTTATTTCATCATGTTGAGGATCCTTGAGCATTTTTTAGAATTCTGCACATTTTAAATTATTTACATGGATGACATTTAGTGCTTATTAGTTTATGGATCGTGGCATTATGATTTAGGGGCAGGTTGACTAATCTACTTCGCTTCTTCTACAGTAAAACGGTGTGCTTAACGTTTACAGTGGCATGATCTTAATAAAAATATCTCACAGCTGTCACAGTTCATCACCTGCTGCGGCTTCTTGTTCTGGTTCTTCATGTTTCCTTTGATCCTGGAGGAAGGTTTGCTTCAGAAAAGTAAAGGCTTGCTCGAGGCTCTAGTGATTAACCTCTGAATCTAAAATAAGGTGGGGAAATCAGTAGTCGGGGTGGGTTGTGACTGGTACAGGTTCATAACATGAGCCTTCACTCACTTTTACTTTTTAGTTTAATTATTTTTTTTTTATTACTTAGATAGTATTAGTCATATGTTATGCATGTATTATTGCACTCCCAGTTCTTCTTTCCTTTTTTTCTTATGTCAGTTTTTTTGAATCTTGATCTAAGTGTGATGGTAGACACTCATTTACCCAAACACCATTCTAAATTTATCATTCCTCAAATGAATTGATAAACTGAATCTAATTTATTTGTTGATCTATATACAAGTTAACACCCTTTTATTTTTTAACTACAGATCTGATCTGGTTTACTAGCCTGGTGTGTTCCTGTTTAAAGGTGGGGTCTGCGCGTTGGCTCCATTAAACCACGCAACTTGTTGCCTCTGCAGCAGTGATCTGTCTTTCTTGGCCAGGGGATTTCCTTCTTCCACAGGCACTCAAAGTTATTACTGTGGAGGAGGATCTGAGCTCTGCTGCGACGTCTGTTTGAAGTTCTTCATGCTTTGCCCCACTCACACTCCCAGAGATCACACTGAGAGCAGCCAAAGCTGCAGCGAGCTCACACACCAAAAAGCCGTTGAATGGCCTGTTTTCATTTTTCCAGCACTTGATGTGATATGAGGTTATAATCCTGCCCATAGCTGTTTCGACTGATTTCATTTGCTCAGCTTTGACATCACACTCACAATCCCAACGCATGAGCGACATGGTTTGGACTGAATGTATCTGCAGTGCAACAGATGACAGGTCTATTCACTCACACTGACTCCTCCGGCTCAGACGCTCGGGACTTGAGCTGCGCTCTTGGGGCCTTGTGACTCGCCGGGGCTTGTTCGTGTTTAGCCCTGTGATTTGTACGACGTGGCTATGAAAAAGCTACAGCACAGATTATTTACCTGGAAGGCAAAACTTTGTTTACTCAAACTGGAGCAACCTTGTCATGAGAGATCATCTGTTCACAACTATTAAACAAACTCCTTTTTGAAAGATAACGAACTGTGTTTGTTTAATTTGAGGAATACTTAAAGTGAAAATTCCTGGGATTTCACATGATGCAAATCCCCTCAAACATTTCTCTGTCCTGGTTTGATCTGGAGATCACGTGCATGATACATTTATTTCATATATCACAGAAATGTTAAGCTGAAATATTATAAAATGACAGACCATACACAAAAGAAGAGTGTAGTCACTGGATTGTGCAGGTACACTTTCTCAGTCCTTACAAGTAAAGATAGCAGGTCCCATCTTCTTTGTGTCACAGAAATGCTCTCGTTAAGTTTTTTCTTTTCTTTTTTTAACTTTTCTGGCATGTGGGGAACCATCTGTGATGCACCTGTACAGAGACTCCTCGATGCAAATTGACTTTACAACAGCTGGTCCAGATGATGTAAGTGTGCAGTGATTTGTTGAAGGTACAAGGTACACCTGAACCCGCCCCTGAAAAAAGGGTTCGTAAATACCAATAAAAGTTGCCAATTATAAGTTTGATAAGTGAAGGGATGGCAAGTCACATGTTCCACTCTGCTGGCAGAGTTGAAGGTGTGAACATTTTCTCTGGGACTGAAAAGGGATCCACCCTTTCCAATAAGCACATCAGGGGAGCAGCCAGCATTAGATGTCTTGGAGATAAAGTAAGGTGCTAGATTGAGATGGGACACATAAACAGAACCTTTTAAATCTTTTCCTGCTTCTTCAAAGCATGATTTTGACATTGAAACTTTACATGAATTTAACATAATTAAGTGAGCGTCATGAGTTGGTTGGCATGCAGATGTTTGACCATAAAATGATTAACCACCATTAATGTCACCATAAAGTATAATGTGGAAAACCAGTTTTAAACCTCATATTTTTGCATTTGGTTGTTAAATTAGGCTTTTCAGATCCAGAAGTGACTGTCTGGATTATAATCCAATTCAATTCAGTTCAGTTTTTCATATAAATACATGTATTTTCTTTTATTTGCTCTTCCAGACCTCCAAAGAAGCAGAAGCATTAAGTTATCTACTAACACCTGCAAATCGTGAAAAAAAATAACTGTAATAAATCAAAATAATCACACGGGACCTGATGCTTTCTGAGTGAGAGTCTGTTGGGGCCAGTAAGGTTTTGGAGCTGGTCCTAACAGCTGCTGAGGTGCTGCACTTTGACACCGGATGACTGCGTCCATCTTTCATGCACGCTGTGATGCTGACATCAGTATTTAGCTCAAAGTACCGCTCTGCTTTGTATGTAATTAGAGCCGATGAAATTGTAACCTCACGGAGCGGTTAGTGCTGACACTGCGTACATGTCGGCACATCTGCAGACACACTTTACTTCACAACACTATTACATAACACACCCGCTTCATGTAAATCGAAAGCAACTGAAATCAATCCAACAAAAATACTTTTTTTTCTTTTTTGATGTTACCTTGAGGTTAAAGTTTTGTTTAACTGCTAATGCACTCTTCTGCAAAGTGACAACAGTTGTGAAATAATTACTAAGGGATTTCCTGTTTGAACAATATATCTTTAAATGAGCTACAGTTATTTATTACTGTCTATAAAATGAAAAGAGGAGACATTTTGGTTCCTTTCCACCATTAAATGTGCAACATTAGTGTGAATGTTAGACCTGAGATATCAGTGGAGGTGCTCCGTTTAAAAAGAATCCACATTATAAGTTATAAGTTATAAGTAGTACATGTCGGTAGTACAAACATGAACTATAATACACATCTCACTAAATGTAACCAATATTGATGCATTTAGTTAACTTTAAAATCCTCTGCTTTTTTTGCTATAAATTGCTTTAACTCATTTATCTTTTTCCTGCGCCGACCTCCTTACAAATTCCCCCAGTATAAACACAATTATGCTACAATGATGCTGTATTAAATAACAAATATAACAAAATTTAGAAATGACTTCAGCTTGATCATTATTCATATAAACACCTGTTTATGAATGTTTCATAAACAGCTGATTTATATTACTGTTGTTTTTTATTCTGTTTTTTTTTATAAAGGTTTTTTATTATGGTCCAAGTAGTAGTGTCTAATAGGAAGCAAACAGAAAGTCTGACAGGGTATAAAGCATCTGGATTTCTGTCGGTTCCACCGGAGCCCAGAAGTATCCACTGGAGCCTGCAGAGCTCGGATATAAAACCTCATTTGCTGCTCTGCACTCAGACACAAACTGTTAAAATTAGTGCTGTGGGAAACTGTGGTAGAGTCTCTCTGCAGGAGTGAGCAGTCAAACAAGCTGTGAAAGCTTTAAGTTTTACCGTTAATATCTCAAATCAAGTAGCTGCGGTTTTCAGGGAAAGGAAAAACAAAATCTTTTTAAGCCTGGAAGAATGTTCTGTGATCACCTACAGAAATAATTAAAGGTATTCCCAGTTTTGGAGGTGGGCCAGACACTGGTGTTTCATCTACCACTGTGAGCTACATGCATACGGGGTTAAATGAGCTGAAATGGCCAATAAAAGTGCAGGGTTGCATGGCGAATTCTTCTCACATATCGCTTTTCTCTCCCCTGTCTTTAAGTCGCTCACTCTAAGCCCTCTTTTCTCTTCCTCTCCCCTTGTTTTTGTTATTTTACCTGGAGGTGCAGGTGTGAAAGGGTGAGGCCTTGGAAAAACATTTGATTCTGCGAGCTTGTCATGAAGGAATCTATTGACTGACCTCTGCATCTTGGCACACAATGACAAATGGGTTTGCAATTTTCCGCCTGACTGAGGGGCAACAAAGCCCATTTCCACTTTCACTGGTAGGCAGCGCGAGAGTACAGTCTCCCCCCATAACACTCTTGAACCGGCCAAGGAGCGTTTCACAGCATTTTACTGGCTTTATGGTCAAAATAGACAACTATGCTTGGTATGATATATCAAGACAAATGTGCTCAAGTGAAAGCCTGACTTCACACAGTGAGGTAATCTGTTGATGAAGAGGGGAGGGATGTTTTTCTTTTTTCCGTATCACTCATTGTCCCACATTTTGTCAGGGTTTTGTTGTCTTGGCTGATTCTTATAACACCTACAGGGATTAGGCCAACTCTTTTAACTATAAACTTGTGAACAGGTAAGTTTAATGCGACCTGACAGAGCTTTCATCTCGGATGTTCAACTCCGTTGTCCCTCTGGGGTTACACAAAGTGATCTAACCTGCATCAGTATGTGTATACCAGATGTGAATATGTGTCCATGTGCAGACACCATGAAGAATTTTAAGCTGTTCTAAAATATCAAATTAATTAAATTTTTTACTGAGCATCTGTTTCAAATCACTTTCTTAGAATTGTTTCTCCCCAATAACAACATGTGGTTGTTCTGAAACCAATATGTAGCATTATGTTAATTTTGGGAATACTTTTGAGTTTGGAAAAACTGCCATCTCATATTTCAACATCTGTCATGACGTATTTTTCCATCATGTTTATGAGTATGTTACACTGATAACTTGTGTTTTCATTGCTGATTAAATTACTTTCAAAGTTTAAAAGAATGTTGTAAGTGGACGCTGCGAAAATGAAGCAACTGACCTTTTTTCTGACCTTGAAGATCTAAGCATGCTGTGGGAGAACCCACAGAAGAGTCAGTGGGCTCTGGACTGTTATTTAGCGCAGCATCACATAAACACTGTCTGCCACTGCTCCAAGTCCAGATCCCACACACTTTTAGCCACACAGCTATTGTTTCAAAAAGACTGCTTAATTTTATTGACAAAAAATAGTGACAAAAGAGAATATTTTATGGCTTGTTTTGGAAGATGTGCCACCGACATACCCTAGAAATGCTTGTATAGATCTTTTCATGGATAGTAGTGTGTGTATGTGTGTATATATATATATATATATATTTTTTTTTTTATTTTTGGTCCGGCAGAGAGAATTTGTTGTACAACTGATAACCTGTCACGATGCTGAGAGTGTAATTGATGCCTCATGCTTTTCAAGGGGCAATTATCACGTCCAAATGTCAAGACCTAATTTGTGACGCTGTAATCTGGACACAAGGGCAGGAGGAGGAAGGGCTGTCATGGCAGCTCTGCAGGGATTCCCACACTAGTTTGGTCAACAGATGTATCTTACAGAGAAGAGGGAGTCCAAAGAAATGCTGGTAAAGAAGGTGGGATTTAAAAAAATAATAATAAATTATAGACTTATTGTCTGTAATTTCTGCTGTTTCTCTTTTAAAGGAGACACATTATATTTTTTATCCTCTTTTTTTATTAAATTGTGACACATTTTGGTCAAAAAGATCTTTTTAACTATATTTTTAAGCTCTCTTCATAGCAGCTGGTTTAAGGGGTGGTTTTAGCATCTTAACTCCACTCCACCACCTCGTTCTGTGGGCTGTGCCTCTTTTGAAATTGGAGTAAATCTTCAGAGACGTTGCAAAATATAGAGAAGAATAAAGAGAGGAGGGTTGAATATTTCTACTCTCATCTGGGGCTGTGATGTCACAGTACCCTGCAAATCTGGTAGTCACTTCAGATATCTATCAATCACTTAAATTTTTAAAAAATGTATTAAATAATTAATTTTATTTATTTTCCACAATAAATCCTCTTGATGATCCATGACCAGTTGAAGTGCTCTTTTCTTCCTCTTCTTTTTTAAAATATATTCCTGCATTCAACATGTAACAAATATAAGAAGTAAAACAGGCTAAAGTTTAAAATCATGCAGAATGATTTCTTTTGCAATCATATTGATAACACATTTGATATTATAAAATTACCATGAGTTAATGTTGCATTAATTAGTATCCTATATTATAAACAGATCAAATTTGACCACATCCTGAGTTGATAGAAATGTGGTATAATGTAAAAATTAGGGTGTAGATAAAGATGTGAGAGGTGATGTGGGTACTGAATCTGGGCCTGTGACATCACAGATCTGAGCCACTTGCTATGTGACACAGTTTTAGACTGAGGCTATCATAAACGCAATAACAGGATCACGCTATTAACCTACAAAGTAGCCAAAGCTGTAGAGTCTTGTGAAATTAATAAAACATGCACAACAATTGGGAATGTGTTTGGTAACTTTTCACCGCTGCAGTCCATGAGGGAATTACTTACTATTTAAAATCCTTTTATCTTTCAAACTTCAGTGCATAATGTGCTGCAAACTTTGCGAGGTTAATGTGCCATTAAATACAATATTACAGAACACAAAGTGAAGGGGGAAAAAAATCAGCCTAACATGTATTGATCCGGCACAGGCCAGGTCTCATTAGTCAAACTCTGAACTTTGACAAAGCCTTTAATCCTTCAGTAATTGTATATCATATGAAATCATATGAGTCATAACTTTCGCTACATCTCATTTACCTGCACCCTCTGTGCATGTCTATTGGACGCTGCTGCATGTTTGTTGTACTAAGTCATATTCTTCAGCGTCCTCCAGGTACTGTGTGTTCAGAATCCTTTCTGTTGAACAAAAACACTGTCAGTCAAGACCAGATCCTACGAATGCACCGCTGCCTTCTTCACTGTGGGTGCCTTGTTAACTGAGAGAGCACTGTCTGCATAAATGACAGAGCTCCGGCTTCTTCTTCATCTGTTTCTTCTGCACAGTGTCTAAACATCACTGTTTTCTACTACTATCTCCATGGAGATGCAAACAGAAGAGCATATTTTCCAGGAGAGCTGACAGCTTGGGATGTGGAGTGTCAGTAAATCGAGTATGTTCGTCTAATTGCCGCTTGCGGATGTCAGCCCATAAAATCCTCTTTGCTACAACACTTAAATGATTGGACTTGAACCAAACGCAATGCAGGAAGCGTTAAAAAAAAAAAAAATTCAAGCCGCATAACATGAGTGATGGGTAGAAGGCCAAATAATTGGATGATATCTGAGAACGCAGACTGTAGATTTTACCGGAATATCTCTCTCTGGGCGCAGATAAAAGCCCAAAAGTATCGAGTGGATAATGCTATACTTACACTTCTGCTGTAATCCCTATAAACACACATGTAGCTAATAATTTGTGCGCACAGCAATTTACTAAAGAATAAACAAACAACAAAGAGCCTGAAATCAATAGTTGCAGGATTGCAATGACACAAAGCTGCAGACACCATCTCTGTGCAAACACACTCTTAGAAGAGGCCTCGGCTTTAAAGCGACAGGTGAGCCTCTCGGCACCTCACCTGCCTTCCCATGCACAGCATTCTAAATATAGAAATTATGCTCTCTGATAATTGGGGGCAGACAACAAAGCCAGTTATATTTCCACCCCCCTCCTCTTTCCTCCGCTGCAAAGTCATGTCCCCAGCTCAACACACAGCAGGGCTGAGATCAGAGCGTGAGGCCTTGAGTGTTGAACACCTGCACCGTCTGACTGGACTGTGAAGATAGACGAGGAAGATCACTGACATCCACACCTGCCCTTGGACCCATGCCTCTTTATACACACACCCTCACACACACTTGATTTGGTTTCCTCCAGAGGCCTTTGAGGCCGCTGCCGAGGAGGTGCCGAAAGTCAGCAAGCATCCTTTAAGAGCGTGAGACAGAGTGGGTGCGGATGAGAGGTTTAAGTATTTTCAGCAGAAGCCACAGACCACCTGTAGGAGGAGGAGTAGGTGGAACAAAAGCATCTGTCTCAGGACTAGCTAGACTCCAAAAACACGGGTTAAACAGGTGCCAAAGAGCACTTCTGGGCATCAGGTATCACAAGACAGGATTTCCAATGTGTTTAGAGATGACTGTAAAAAAAGTCCAGGGGAGTGGAGTGGAGGGGGTTACACTCTTAGATTTGCACAATGTCTCTTTTCATGGCTACAAAGGCATGGGCGACAAGCCCTGAGCTGAAACTTTAGACCTATTGGAGTGCAACAACATGCAATGTCACTTTTTCTGTATCCTTTCTAAGAAGCTAAATGCAGACAAGCAGTGACAACATCTTTCTGAATTTTTTTTTTTTTTAAACGCACCAGAAATGTCTTTCATGTTGTAATAGGCCTGTTTACGCGATGGACAGGGGATGTCCACGTGCGCGCAGGTTATAATACACGCTGGGATGCTGTCATTAATCGACGGCAGGAGCTGGTTGATGTACAAGGTGTGCAGGGGGGAAAGTCCCACAGTATCGTGCTGTAGACAGGAAAGACTTGGCAGCAGGGATGACTAAACATATCGAGGCACCCCCACACTGCCGCTCTCTCTCTCCCTCACACACACACAAATGCAAACTTAGATCACAGACTGAGCTTTCATGCTTCAACACAGATCTGCTCCTAGCCGTGGAGAAAACTGTGCACAGACTGACTTTTGAAAAAAGATGAAATTTAGACTCCAGTCACAATAAACCAGACCCTGTGGTTGTCTTTTTTTGTTGAAAAAAAAGGATAATAAAAAGATAAAGATGAACAATCCATCCATTAAACATTTTTAGCAAAAAAAAAAAAGGCAAACAAGACCCACTTAACGATGTCCCAGCTGCCTTCACCTGCAGCGTTTAATGGGACACCTCAAACAACTATCCTCTGAATGAATGCAGGGGTTACTTCATCCTTATCGCTCTGACCTCCAGTTTTATACATTTGCTAAAGTTGCAGGGCCTCAGCTAAAGGTCAAATTTTATTTGGCCCTGATCGCGTTTTGGTGAGGCTTTGAAGTTTTATGCGTGCATCAAGTCTACGATTTGTCTGTCGGCATAACGGCGTCCATAAAAAAAGACAACACTGATCTCGTAAGCAGGTTTATATGTTTAAACGTTGAAAAGTAAAGTCAACCACTTAAGCACACATCTTTTGGAAGTCTGTTGAAACTTTTTTTTTTTTGACGAGCACTGACCACAGGTTGACACAATAAGTAAATAAAAAAACTCCAACTCTGATCCTACAAGATGAAGAAAAAGACATTTTGATAAAATTTTGAGCAATTTATTGTTAGTTTTCTCAGTTTTTTTGATTTCAGATTCCTTTTACAATACACGTAACAGTTTGGTCAAAATAATTGTATAAAAAACACAATTTTAGAAAATGAACGGCAGTTACCACATTGTTATAAAATATGAGAAACATCAATCTACCTACAAGATGTGGGGAGTCTGTTCAAAGTTGGTTTATATGTCTTATATTTTGGTCATATTACAATATATCAATGACTGAGCTTTTGTCAGCAAAAAGGGAACATCAGCACAGTGTCTATACAGTTGATAAAGTTTCTAATGGTCTATCTATGTTGTATGATTCTACCTGTAAAAATATATTCTCAAATAAATAAATATATTGTATAAATATATGTTTCTAAAATGAATAAATAAATGTTTACACTCTGCTCTTTTCAAACAGGTACTGTGTGACACAAAAATACTTCAAAGTCCTTCTTAACTTTTTAACTCTCTGACGCAGATATAATATTATGATATAAAAGGTTCCCACAAACTCCAGCTGACATCTGTGTCCAGCAGACAACAGAGGGGATGCTCTGTGACCACTCAGCTCTGCTTCCCGTTCGGCTCCTTGACCGCGTAGGTACTTTCGGTGTGGTGCGGCCCCTGGAACAAACGAGCCCCTCATGTTGGGGCATTCTAGCCTGTCTTCATGGCTACTGAGAGGTGGCCCCGTGCATTCCTACAAGAGGCCCCGGTGCCTTTATCCCTGCTGGTTTGGCTGCTGTCAACCAGCCTGCATCGGCTTCATCCCCGCCTGCGTCCTTCTGCTCTCTGTCTGCTCCCTTTGCCTCCCAGGGCTTTAAGAAGTTATTCCTGATCTGGACCAGCAGACTCCGTGTCTCAGCTGTGCCCCTGGATATCTCTGTGCAGCTTGGGTACACGGTTAGGATCCACAGGCCTGGGCAGGAAGTGTGTAAATTTCTGGTGCGGTCTAGATTTTGTCCCATCCCTTGGTGTCCCATCTTTATTTAATGCTACGTAGTAACGTGTCTCTTTGTCTCGGTGTTTGTAGACGTTGGATGAGTATGTGTTGTACCAGTTCTCCTCAAACTGCTCCCTGAAGACACATTCCCTTGTGAGTTTTTCCTAAAAAAAAAATAAAAACATAAAAAAAGGGCAGAGCATATAGCAAAGTTCTTAGTTGAGCATGTAGATGCAGAAAAAGATACATTATTTTCCTGTTAATGAAATTCCCCAGTCTATTATAAGGGGCACAAATGAAGCTTTGGAGCTACAAGCATCAGCAAATATGGTACTTACAGAGCCATACAACTCTCCTTTGTTGTTCATGCCCAGGTAAAGCCCGCTGTCCACCCCTCGAATGCTTATCAATCCAACAGCAATGCTTATGAATTCCAAAATACCTGCAGAAGAATAGCACAGTTGTTCTGTAAGGCTTTAACAAAGATGAAAGCGGCACAGAAGCTCCAAAATCCCAATTCAACCCTCAGAAATAAGCACATCTTAAAAAACAGAATTTTGACAAATCCTTGCTATCATGCACACTCTTTCCTTCACTCCTCCTTATTTCTGTTGAATTCCCTTCACTTTCACTTCATGTTTTATTTATTTATTGTAACAGCAGCTTTAGTATTTACCAAATCGGCTGTGGTCGTCCCTAGTTCCCTTCACGGTGCCATCCGGAAGTATTTCCAGATGAAATCCAGTTCTGCAGTACAACTGTCTCCTCCTGTTAATCCCTTTTAAATGCATTAAATCCGCCGTGGTGCTCTGGTGGAGTCGGTCCCCAGGTAAGAGGTGCCCCCGCAGCAGAGTCGGACTGTCCCCAGGAGGGCCAAGGAAGACATAGGATCCGACGTGCACAGTGTCGATGCCCTGCATGACGCCTCCAACTTCTCCCAGAGACACAGCAGCAGCAGCAGCAGCCATCGCGTCAGAAGCTCTGCGGGTAAAGTTCAGCCACAAGGTCCGGTGGGAGCGCTGTTGCGTGTAGTCGGCTACCTGGTCGTTACCGTCACTTCGCCTACTGCATGTTTACGTCCCCCTCCTCCGTTACTTAGCACACGTCCCCCGCGGATGTCCCTCAGCAGTCACTCACCAGACGTCCGCGGCTGCGATCACCGCTCTCTCCCGGCTCACCGCTGCGTCCTCATCAGCCGGAGTTGTTCCGGACGTTCGCTCGTGCCGCATGCCCGCTCCGAGTGGACGGTGATGCCGCCGTGGAGGATCCGGCGGAGCTAACGGCTTTCAGAAAACGCTGGAGTGCAGGTGAAGGAGCTGCAAGAGGTTTAAGCTCAAATGGTTTGAGGTGGTGAGGCAGGTGCAAAACCACAGTGGGCGGGGCTGTCACGGCAGAGACGTGCCCTGGCAAAGAAATGTTGTTTTTTTTTCCTTCTCCTGAGGCAAAGAATATAAGAGAGACGGGAAGCGGAGTTGATAGTGGGGCTGCACAGGCTCTTGAATTTGTTCAAATTCAAACAAAACACCTGCAAACACACCTGAAGTAACATATTCACATAAATGGGCTGAATTCACTTGGAATTAGTAATAAACGTGGGTACATCTCAAAGGTGTGATTCACCTTTACCTAGCAGAAGTGCTCCGATCCCCACAGCCAGTTGAAATACCCGCGGCATTTCTCGCGAGCGCGGAGCAGAGGGAGGCTCGCGCGGCTCTGCCCTGCGGTGTTTTTTGTCCGTTGCGACACCAGAGTAAACTGCAGCCATGGCAGCGCTGCGCAGGCTCATCCCCGCGCTCACCGGCGGCTCCAGAGCAGGGAAACCGCAAACACCCGAGAAGGTGACAAGAGCGCTCAAAGTGCTGGCGGCAGGAGCGTGCGTCACCGCCGGGGCCGCTTACTACTGCTGCTCGGTGTCCGGTTGGCGCGCGGGACCGAAGACCGGGCTCGCGCAGCTGGCTCTGCCGTCGGTCTCCGCCTCTGATAAGGTACAGTCCGCTTGACATCTGTCAGGCCGCGGGGGGGCTCGCGCGACGTCGTTTAGCTAACCAAAAGACCGAATAAACGCCTTGTTACAGCATGTTTCAGTTTTCCGTGTATGAACTACCTTTAACAGCATTTACAGGAGGCAATTATGTTGTCACGTTACGGTTATAAATAGCTTAATTGTCGTTACTGGTGGGAGCTATCCGCGACCTTTGGTGCTGAAACAGCAAATTGACCAAAGTCGTCTTCGATCACGTGACGAAACAGCGGCCATAGCTGAAGGGTTTGTTTGCGTTTGCTGCATTTGTTTATGTGTTATGTGTATTGTTATCTGAACAAAATGGCAGGGTCACGTGCCATATGTAGCCCAGTATACAGCTGCACGTGCATTATTTGATGACAAAACAAAGAAGTTACTTGTAAGTTTGTTAATAATTGAAGTATAAAGATTTTTAATTCAATATTTCCTTTTCACTGTTTCGTATCATCATTGGTCAGTAATTATTATAAAGGCAGACTGGAAATGAGTTAGTGTGTAATATCTTCTTCTAACAACAACATATTTATTCAAATTGAATTTGTCTCATTTTGCCATATTGTTTCTGAATTTTAAATATTTATTTTATTATTAGGTCCAACTATCTACAGAGGTAGAGATAATGTACATGGAAGAACGGTTTTTCAGTAACCAACATTAAATAGCTAAAAATTGCAATGCTTTATTTTTAAACATGTAATATTTAAATGAACTGAATAAGTGTTCAGCCCACTGACCTCATTTTATCTCAGAGATTGGAGAGACCCCTTCAGATTGTTTTTTTTATTCTTGGTCACATGTCTCAAACTCAAATATATTCAGAATATACTAATACAACACAGATTTTACTATTGCAATATGGGAGCCTGAGATTGTTGCATATAAATGCCACATCTTGTATTGAATCATTTCATTCATTTTTAAAATAAATAAAAAATCTGGAAGATGTTTTGATGATGGACGTGGTAAACATTTGTCAAGCAAAATAACAAGCATGCTTTACAGCTTCTTAAATGTAAATATCTGAGATTTCCTTTATAATTTTAAAAATGTGAGGTGGCTGTAACACTGTATTTTTCAGTGTTCACTGTATCACTGTAACCACTTATTTTCTGTATTCTAATATTTTTTTTAAAAATTCTGATTGATAAAAAAAAAAGTCTGATTGATGATCGAATGTGTTTTTTAGCTAATCATTGCAGCACTAATAGAACTATTTACGCTTTTTCAGTGGTTTATCACAACACACCTCACTCTATCAGCACATCCAAGTCTCTTAAACTCGGACTTGTTGTAAATGTGTGTGTGTTAATGAACAGGTAAACCACATCTTGTTGTGTGCAGTTAATCCTGTGCAGAGAAAGTATTCCTTGTTTGATACTTGTGGGCTGGAGGGACTGAAGCCTGACTGGTTTCCTGTGTCCCTGGAGCTATCCAGGGACACAGGAAACTGGACACTTGGGACTGGCGGAGGGGCTGATATTTGATGAGGGGAGGGGATGACTAGAGGGGGTTTAATGGTTAAGCAGAGGGGGGCACACATTCCCCGGGTGTTTGCTGTGTGCCCAGTGGACCTGGCAACCTGCCACCTGACAGAGTGATCCGCTCTGTCTTCACCAAACCAGGCTTCTGATCTGGCTGGGTTTGAGCAGTTGTAGGGACATTATCTGCTGCACGGGGATGAAAAAAAAGGGCTGACATAACATGCACCCCCATTACTGAATTAAAGCATGGGGGCCTTTGTTGTGCCATGGGAACAAGGCTTTTTGTGACAAGAAAAGCTTCAGAAAACGCATCTGTCAGATAGTATTATCGTTAATATGATGTGGTGTTTCTGTGTGTTGGTGTGTGTGCTTCTAGGCGAGGACCCATGGTCTGGATGATGTGTACATGTC
This sequence comes from Zenarchopterus dispar, assembly GCA_028564865.1. Lineage (NCBI taxonomy): Eukaryota > Metazoa > Chordata > Actinopteri > Beloniformes > Zenarchopteridae > Zenarchopterus > Zenarchopterus dispar. The sequence continues at coordinate 14,802,494 of JAOWBL010000002.1, forward strand.
ATCCTATGAAAACAGATTCAGGCTGTTCAGTTCAGTGGAGTACGAAGGCCAGCTCTACATGACTCCACTAAACTTCATTGAGTCCGTCACTCTGAACAAACCAAGAAGTGAGTCAACCTCTGACGTCCAGCACATCCACACACTTTTAAACATTGAGAAAAAAATTTTTGTTTGTCTTTGAGTGTCAGCAATTAATCCTCTGCCAGAAAAGATCTGTTTTGATTAAATCTGCAAGACTCTAAAATGTTTCACGTTATTGTTCACCATGAACTCACAGTAACATTTGGAACAGTTAAAGGCATTCGTTTCCTCTTCTGGTATTTTATGGATCAAACAGTCAACAGGTCCGTCTTTAAAATGATAGATGTAGAAACTAACAGTGGAAATAATCACTGCTTAGATTACTACTGATGTTCAGCCTTCACCATTGTTTTACTACCTCGTTCCAGGAAGTCTGGCGCCAAAAGAAACTCTAAGCAAGAACTAAACCAGCATTCAGATCAATGAGTGCACTCTTACTGGCACACTGTGATAATAATGGATTACTGCGGATTTGTTGGGTTGCTATTCAGCAGCTGAGTTTGAATTGATTCAGGAAAGTTGTGGACAGTCTGAAGGGGAGAAAAATATCATCCATCTGCTGCATGTTTTACCTTAGCCCTCCTGTTATATTCATTTGTTCACACCAACTGAAAAGCAGTGGTGTTCCCCAGTCGATTTGACCCGAAGCATAACAGGAGGGTTAATTTGTGCTTTTAGTAAGTTAAATCCCTAGTTACATTTAGGCCACTCGAAAAGACGTCCTGCATATTAAAAGAGAGGTTGTTTCTACGCCCTGCAGTTTACTTCTGAATAACTTCCAATTAAAGCTGCAACTTTGCACAATCTGTTGTACTGGATACATCTTAAACGTGAATCCTGGAAATAAACTGTAGCAGCCCAGAGTTTATGATTTGATGTTTGTCACTTTTTTTGCTTGAATTAAACGACTTAACTGCAGTTGCCAGCTTCCATTTGCTTAATTCATATCAGTCAAGTGATGCGCTAAAGCTCTGCCGCTTCATCTTCGAATTACACATTTATGTACCTCTTTATTTTGAATAAATAAATAAATAAAAATTCCGGCTGTTGCTTCCTGGAAAATGCTTGTAGCTGAGGGAGTGTGAAGTCTCATCGAACGATAAGTCACGGCCTAAAGTGCTTCAGTCATAACACCTGCATAAAGATAGACATCTTTACCAGCAAGCCTACTTTTATGGCTCATTTATGTGGCAACAAGCTTGCAGAGACCCACAGAGCCCCAATTACTTAGCATGGTGCCGTAAATGTCTGATAAGAGAATCGTGTCTGTGATGTGAGGTGTGTGGCCAGCTGTAATGACGCTTCACCGCTGAACAAACAACACACACTAAGGCATCAAGTATCATTATTCTGTAGTTGCTAATTGCTAATTTGTTGCAAAATGGTAATTATAGTGTTTTATGGCTATATTGTGGTTGTAAAGGGAGTCAGATATGATGTTCCCATGAGCTTTAGAAAGTCAGTGAAGAGTAGAGACTAGAAGAGTTTTGGTCATTGAGAAGTGAACTATTTGATAGAAAAACTGGTTGTGCTGACATGTAAATGATTCAGATGGGATTTGCTGGCTTTGAAACATTAATTGAAAGCATCAGATGCATGTCTGCAGTGAGGTTAATGTCTCCCTCTTCCTCTCCTTTTTGGCGAGTGAACCACAGCACGGCCATCAAAATCCCAGACACAGGCTTTAAAATGTGTCAGTGCAGGTTTGTCTCTGTTATCAGTGTGATTCCCCAGCCAGGTTTTTTTTTTCTTTTTACAACATGTTCCTCTTATCTTCTGCTTTATAGGCCACTGGAATGTGTTCATGTTAATACTCAGCTTATATTTCTGTCCACAAACACCTGTTTTCACTTTTGCTTCCTTGCTCTGTCTTGCTGACACAGAATTCCTCATAACAACAGGCTTTCATGAGTCAGATGTTAACTTTAAGTCTTGTTTTGTTTAGGTAAAAAAGGATGGAAGGGCCTCACAAAAAAAGTGAGTGGTCTCTGAAGTACTTGTGTTTAAAACCGCTGTAATTACTGTAATGCACAAAGTAATCACAACGTAATGCAAACACGGCATTACTTTGTGATTACTCGGGATTTAGAAAAGAATGAATGACTTGGGATTTTCTTCTGTTTTTGCAGGAATTAGACAAGATGCTGTCTGATACCCCACCTGTTTGGAGTGGATCATCTAATTTGTTTAGAAATCTTCGAGAACGAGGTAAAGATCCTACTTGATTTATGGCACACATAAATGTCCAGAATGTGAGTCATTTGCACATTTGCACATTGGTAAAAGCTGTCACTTTAAGGCTCTCCCATGTGTCATTCAGAGCACTTTTCTCTCTGCTGTGTCGTCTGTGATCCAGTGCAGAAGGTGTGAGCTGTAAATGCTATCTTATCACGCCATCAGTCTGGTAACACGTCAAAGATTTATGCCTAAGTGATATTTTCAGGGAGGGGAATGGTTTACTGATTATACAGAAAAAAACTTGTTTTTCTTATAATAAATGCTAAACAAATAAGTTCATGGAAACAAATTTGATGGTTAAACCAACCGTTAAAGCAAAGGGTGTTTAAAACTCAGACATTTAAGAATTGTTTTTGTAGAAAAAAGAATGTGTGAAAACAATAAAAGTCAAATGATAATGTTAATAATAATAACAACAACAACAAAACATAAGTAAATCAACAAACCAACAAATAACTTCCACATGTTTTACAGGTGAATAATGAAAGAGTTCAGGATTTTATTCTTTCAGTTCTCACGCCCAAAACAACTGAGCAGGAGCCCGTGAACAGAAGCTGAGGGTCCAGGTTTGAGTCTTGGCCTGTGGCTCTCTGCTGCAAGTCGCTCCCATCTCTCTGGCATTTCTCCTGTGTCTCCCCACCACTTTCACATAAATACCTGTAGTGCATTTAAAAAACAAAACAAAAAACTGGTATCACATAATCACACACAGCGTCCCGAGTCCTGCAGCGAGCATGAGGAGCCTTCACACATGTTTCAAATCGGAATCTGATTTGGCTTCATGCGGGTTGTGAAATACTGCCAGCCTCCATTCATAGTGACTTTGCATGAACCCAAACTAACGCGGTGAGTATGAGTGAAACCCTTTTTAGAGTTCCCCCCTGGGCTTGCACACACTCCCCGCTCAGTGGAGGACGAGCCAGCGTCGCATCAGGTCTCACCGTTCTGCTCTCTCTTCTGTTGCTTTAGTTAAGTGCCAGTTCTGGGATTTGGGGCTTTTAATCCTGCTGTTAAATGCTGCAGCTTTGTCAGGGGAAAAAAAGGACAGGATTGATCTGCGAACAAAGCGTTGCTTTATAGAATGAGGGAGCTGTTTGAACCCTGCTATGTCGAGGCATGTCCTACTGGCCACCCCCCCTTCCCCCGATCACCATGGACATTATGAAGCCAGAGAAGGGCATTGGATTACATCTCCGGGACTGCCACTCTGTATGAAGTGTTTCTGTGGAATTCTTTGTATTGTCTAACAACATCTACTTGAGCTCAGGGGCTGAGCTGCAGGTTGGAGGCGGTGGTGGTGGTGGGGGGGGGGTTCTCTTCAGGAGTAAAGGTGTGTGGTATTGGTGAGATGTTGCTGGAATCTTAAAAGATTTTCAACCCTCCTAAGCTTTAAAGGCTTTGAAGGTAAAGATCTGTTGACACTGCAGGACCAGGTCAGACAAATGTTGAGATGAAAGTCGGTCCATTGCATCATTTTCTAATTCTCTTTCACAGCAAAGTTTAGCTTGCCTTTTTTTTATCATCTTATTAGCAGCAGAACTCTAACTTCCAGAGATAGAGAGAGAAAAAAACTCAAAAAATGTTATTTTTAGTGGGCAGTCTTGTTTCTTCCCTTGGGTGTTCTTTCTTCTAGAAATCTCTCCTTGCAGCAAACCCTGTTCCTGGTTTCTTTTCCCATAACACCCAGAGCAGTCACCCAGAACTATCTGCGCTCGATTCTCTATCTTCCCGTGCAAACAAAAGCTTGGGAATGCTTTCAGAGTCAGGAGAGAGAAGCCTCCTGAGTCGACTGAGATGCCTCCTGACACTTATTCTTCCCTTCTCCGTGTCACACAACAAAGGGAGCTGAAGGACGCCACACAAAACCTGAATCAGCCATTCTCAACCAGTGACAGATCACTTGAGAATGTATTACACCTTGTTACCCAAGCACGATCAGAAGCCATGGGCCTTAAATTTGTTTGGGTTTGTGTCCAGATAGGTCAGCTCAGTTGTAAAGCTTGTGTTTGTGTGAGTGGAACACCAAGCATGAAGTAAAAGGCACCTTTTAAGATGTTATCGGTGACCACCAGAAGATTACTTGTGTCTGGAGGCGTGCCCCGTTTCTGTGGACAGCTTCTTCATGTCGGCAGCGTGACTTTGAACATTTGTAAACACCTTGAGCTAACTAGTTCATGCTATTTGAGTCCATCTTGGGTGCAAAAAGGAACATTTGGTTTTTGTTTCTTGGCTTGACTCATTTTTCTCTTTGTTACAGGTGTCATCAGTTACACGGAGTACCTCTTCCTGCTCTGCATTTTAACAAGTCAGCATCTGTTTGAACTAAAATAAACAAAAGTGTCTTAAATTTTTAAAAAAAGAATAACTATATGCTAGTTGTCCAATTCAAATTCAAGTTTTTTTTTTGCTTTCAGAGCCCCATGCAGGCTTCCAGATTGCTTTCAACATGTTTGATGCAGATGGGAATGAAATGGTGGACAAAAGAGAGTTCTTGGTGGTATGACGTTCATCTTGATTTTCAGAAGGTATTAAAGGAATTTGATCATTTAATGTCAGAGTCTTCATATATACGTTCTCTATATGTTCCATAGTTGGAGGAGATTTTCCGTAAGAAAAAGGACAAGAAAGAAGTTACTGAGGACTTTCTAAGACAGGACCAACAGGTGAGTTAAAAAAAAAAATGCTTTATTAGTTTCGATGTAGTCACTGTCGTTGCACATCTCTCTGCTCCTAGACTAAATAATGGCTGAAGAGTCAAAGATGACCCCTTAGGAGCTGGTGGAGATCAAAACCTAAGCTTAATGTTTGCACCTGGCTTTGATTCATCACCGACTTGACAGAAACATTACTTTAAATTAACTCTGATGATGCTCCTTCTTTTTAAGATGCATAAATCTGATGTACTGTATAAAATGCATCGTCCTTATAACAGGTAGAGTTTGTTGGTGTTGTGTCCCCAGCTTGTTCAGCTTACCCCCGTCAGCCCAAAAACGCAAAGACAGCTGCAATACAAGATTAAACTTTGTCGGCTTGTGTTTGCAACCTTTGCAGTAATGCTAGAGAGCGCCGACTGCACGGAGGTGATTGCGGTCTTGCAGGGTAAAACATGCCTGAAGCTTTCATCTCCTTAGGGCTTCTTACGGCACATGCAGGTGGATGTAAACAGGCAGGGATGAACAAAGCGATAAGAGATGCTCTTTGAGGTTTTATCGCACAAACACAACATGGAGGAGCTTATTCTGCCAGGACAGATGGCAGCATCTCAGGACAGTCTTGAATTCATCTTACGCCCGTATAACTATCAAAAAGATCATTAGAAGAGGCTCTGAAGCTTCAGAAGCATAATGATGCTTTTAAAGGACACAACACTGAGAGGATTCATAAGAAGAGCAGAACTAATCTTGGATCACCAGTCAAGTCATATCATAGAAACTTGATGTCTTTGTAAACTAATTTGCAACCGTCTTGTTCTCTGAAACACTTTGTGTGAATAATGCATGAGTTCTCAGCAGTGTGTCCATTTTCTCTCTTTTGCATTTCAGAACCTGGAGCTTTACGGTCATCTCAAATCCCAGCCATACAGTGTACGTATTGTTCTTTTTCCCTGAAGGAAAATGAGCAGCTCTGCTTGCTGCATGTGTTTGTTTTTTTTGGAATGTGGTCTTCCTAACTTGAGTTGGCAAAGGACAGATACTTGTATCTGAGGGGCTGACACCACCCGCATTTGTCTCTGTTAACACCCGATAACCTCACTCACATTTGCTGAAATTGAAACACATCACTCCATGCTTCAACATAATCTGACACGCTGTCTGCGCGTTGGCGTGGTTGTACAGGAGGAGATGATTTATGCACTCACTTCCTGACAGCGTTGGGCAAGAGATTCCACTTCAAAAAAGCTCTTAACCAGAAGACTGACAATGTTTTTGCCCAGACCCACATGTTTTATTGTTACAGTTTCTTGGGGAGTAGTATTTGGCCTCAGGTTACCTTTTCAGATGGGTTTGACCATGAAGGTGCCAGTCAGAGAGGAGAGGAAGCTTTGTGCGACGCCACTCAACACTCACCAACGAGACCGCAGCCTGCAGAGAGACAGGTCCATATTTTAGGTGTACAATTTGAAGACTTTACCTTTTGGTTGCTTTTGTTGCAGAAAGTTCAAAAGTCTGTTTTGTTTTTTTTTTCAAAGAACTCACACTGTGACGGGCATGTCTTTGCCGCTGCGGTTGGGCTTTCCCCAGCGTATACTAATTACACGTGCATCAAGATCTTTTCATGGGAGGAGATGGGAGCAGCACGGTTCATTGAAGAGTTGTTGCTTAATTAGTTGTGGGATTGTCCCATAAATCTCCTTCTCTGGTAAAAAGTGATGAGGCACAGTGGAAGAGCTGTTTAATCAGCTGTCTCATATAACCCCCCGCCCCCAAGCTCCCCCTATGCCCCCAGGCTTCAGAGCTGGAAATCTAAATAGTATGAATGAATATTATTCATCATGAAATTAAGCAAGCAGTCAAGTGCTGGCAGCAGCCGTTTCTGGGTTCATGTTGCCTTTGAATGAGGTGACGTCAACACTCCACAGATGCAGAATAAATAATAGTTTGAAAAACAAAAGGCACCATCATGCTTTTGGCTCATAATTATTGTGGGTGTTGGGTTTTTTTTTTTACTCTACTTGGAGAGATTTCCTCTCATCTTTCCGGTGAGCATGACACAACTTACAAGCAAACTGTATCAACAGTTGTGTTTGCAAGTGGCTGCAGGGAGAGTTAAGAGTGTAAACTCTAATTTCATGATAAAAATATTGCTTGGTTAATTTAAGATGACTAGTGTGACTTCACTGAGATAAAATAGTGTCGTCCTGCTGCAGCTGCACACATGAAACGGAGAAAAGCCCAAACATGGTCTACAAAGTATGTCGAATTAAAATCTGTACTTTTCCCACAACTGCACCGTAGATGGACACTGTTAGATAACCTGCATTTACTTTGCAGCTCAGCATCAAATGGTGACATGTGGTTGGGTTGAGTTACATAGCTGAGCTGACACATACCCTCCTTCGGGTCTTACATCTCGCATGCTTTGGACATGTGTTAACTGTGTTAATGCAGTGTCTTGCCAAGAAGCCGCATGCTTCGCTGCAGAGCAGGCTCATATCAGCGATACACCAGTGTCAGCCCCCTGCACTGTTGCTGCATGTAAATCTCTTTGTCCTTGATGTCATTTTGCACACTTGTTTAATTCTCCATCTCTCAACTGTCTCAACTCTTCTGACGGTCATTTTGTGCACTTTCTCTCATTTTTCTATCGTTCATTTTATGCCTAATAACGCTAACATGTTCCAGTTATTTTGTCAGCTAACTGCTGTGCTTCAACTGCTGCCACAGGTGCTTAAAAATGACGGTCAGCATGTGGCGGCCCGAGGCATGTGGGATGTTCTCAGACGTGGCACAAGTCAAGTTCTGTTTTCTGATCTCACTGAGGTAGCCAGGTGCTCTTTAAAATGCTCCTTCACCACACTTATGTATCATCCGAGCTGCTTTCTTGTGTCAAAGAGCAGATGGCAGCTCGATTTCATGTGTATCTTGTTAGTAGAGTTGAATATTAAAAAGCAAGTTAATGTTTCCTCCAACTAGAGCAAGAGGTGTAGCATGTTTAATGATTCTGGTGCATGGCATGTGTTTGGATCAGAAATGAGAAATATCAGCTCAGTGATTGTTTTCTGAACAATGAATCATTAACTCAGAGTAGTTTCAGAAGCTGAATATGGTAACTGACATTTTCAGAGCCCCCAATCAAAAGTTGAGAAAAAAAAGAAAAAAAAACAACCTGCAGTGATTATTTCAAACAATAGTTTGAAATAATCACTATTTGAAATAATTGAAAACAAATAGTTTTCTTTTGTTGCAGACAGAATGAGCCCAAGATATTTCACCTTTATTCACATAACAACCTTCTTCCACTTCATCAGTTAGGTTTTTATAATATTTGAAGAATGTCACCGAAAAAAGATGTCATGAAGACAGCAAAATCTAAA
>JAOWBL010000002.1:14834815-14847956 GCA_028564865.1 Zenarchopterus dispar
TTACTATTTCTTAAATTACTGTAGAACTGCTTTTCAGAAACCAGGACATCTTTACTGAGCTTTCCACAATCACACATTTTGACCATCAGTGCCTAAACTTTTGCATCTCACTGTATGAAGTATCCCTGAAATTACAGTTAGTTGAACTTAGAGAAATCCTGCTAAGTATCCCACAAACTTCAACGGCTCTCATTCTGGTGTCTGTACTTGTTGAGTTGTGCTAATGTTGCTGTTTTGCCTCCAGAAAGGCCTGCCAGACACTCAGGCGAAGTTCCACATCCTCTTCCTCTTCTTCTCTGCCTCCATGTTTTCCGTCAGCCTGGCTTCGCTTTTCATCTATCACTGCTGGCTCGTCTGCAAGAACAGATCCACCCTTGGTAGGTTTGGACTCTTGGCGCCTGTCTGTGTTCATGTGTGTTGAGCGTTTGAAGCAGTCTTTGTCTCCTCCCTCTAAGGCTACCTCCAGTCTGTTCACTGCACGGTGTTGTCTCTGCACCGAAGACGAAGGATGTTTGACTGCATTTTTACCAACATCAGTCACCACCCTCATCCGCTCCCAATTTGATGAGTTCTGGACTCTGGTTTTTCTCATTATGTTTGCACAGTGGCATACTTTGTCTCTGTGCTTTGAGGAGAGTTGGATTATCCAGAGGAGTATGTTACAGTGTAATGCAAAGACACAAGGCTCAGAGCCGTAAGCAGCTTAGAAACTGATACGCCGTCCTGTCAGAGAAGTCACACCTGGAGGAGCAGTGTGAGATCTGCACGACAAAGACACTTTCATTCAGCGTTGTTGCCTCAGCTCCACAGTGCAGTAAGAATAGCTGCTCATTGTCTGAATGAGCTGCTGGAATAAGCTCGAGTAAAACATTTTATAATGCTGGAGGAGGGGGTGCTTTGTTTGTGTGTCTCATCTCCACGTCTGTCGTTTCAGAGGCCGTACGCGCTCCAGTGTTTCGTCACGGCGCAGACAAGAACGGCTTCAGCCTCGGCTTCAGTAAGAACTTCCGCCAGGTCTTCGGAGATGAAGTTAAATACTGGCCTATTCCCATTTTTTCAAGGTAACGGGATCCATAAAAAAGCATTCAAAAGAAAACAGCTCTAAAGGTACTGATCCCATGACAGTTTGTGAGAATATGAGAAACAGCAGGTGCCCCTTTAAAAGCCCTGCTAACCTCTTATTAAATTAATTCAGGTCCACCTGATGGTGTGATCGGTGACATAATGACCAACCATGTAACAAAACTTTTTTCACTTTTGTTTATACACTGACAGTTAACAAAAGTAATCTCAAAGCACTGCACACATTTAAAAAAAATCAAAACTGGTTCAGTTCAGGATAATGCAGTTAAAATATATTTCAATTCAGTCTAATCTATTGTAATTCAATACCAAACTCAAGTCCAGTTCGCAATCCAGCCAATTTCTTGGTGTCATATGGCTTCACAGATAGGTATATTATCATCTGCAGAGAGATGAACGTTCATGCCACGCTGCCTAAGAACAGCACCTGATGGAAGCCTGTGGAGACTGAAAAGAAAACAGCCCAAGTACAGAACCTTGTGGAACACCACGAGCATGAGCGGTGTATGAGGAAGACTCCTCTGTTGATATAAACAAACAAGAATCTATGGATAACATACTTAAACCAATTTATTACCAAAGACCAGTTCAGGCCTGTGTAATAAAAAGCTGTTATGAACTCTGTCAAATGCACCGGCGTACACTCTCAGTCATCCCGGTCACGGTCATTCTCAAACACTTGAAACATGGCCACCGGACGTCCTTTTGTTATCAACATATGCCTTGCTTCGAGCCTGTGAGAACTCAAATGCAGCACAGAGCTCAAACAGAACCTGTACAGACACGAGTCCACTACCTGAGGCCATGAGGAGTGATATTTCCTTACTGTGATGCAATCTGAATCATCACTGAAACTCTTCAGGACAAATCATATCGAATCAGATAGGTAATTAGTTGGCTTGCAATAGTTTTGCATGAGTTCGAAAGTAAAATGGAGATTGGATATACGTCTATAATTAGCAAACACTCCTGGATCGAGTTTTTTTAAAGTAGAAGTTTAATTACAGTGGCCTAAAGAGCCTGAGGCTCAGAGCCTGTTGATGAAGACAGACTGATTCCATCCAATACCGAAGATTAATTAAGGCGTAAACCTCCGTGGATAGTCTGGTTTGGATGGTGCCTAAGAGGCATGATGATGGTTTAGATGAAGTTAACACTACTGCCAGCCTGGAGAGCTTAGCAGGACAGACACAGTTCAGACACAATCAGGTTCAGCTATTCCCTCCAAAATTGTTTCACTTGATGACATTTCAGAGGCAGGAGTGAGAAGGGCACTGCAAATTTACTCTCTTATGTAAGCAATTGCATTTATGAAAAAACTAATGAAGTCACCTCTACTTAGACTTAAATAATGCGTGGACTGACAGAGTTGGGACTCTCAGTCAGCCTGACTACAATGCTGAAAAAACTGAGGTTATTCTTACTTTCCTCGATTATTTTGAATAATAAAAAGCTTTGTGTAGAGCTCTCTTATGTATTAAAAGTCTTTCTTCCCAGACTCTGTGACATGAGGCCCCATCTTATGACGCGAGGCCTAATATAGGGCCTTTAAGTTAGCGGACTACTAAAAACATCAATGACAAATCACTATTCATCAAGACATGAGGAAATATGGTGGTAGAACAGAAAGAAGTTTGATAAAGAGTGTTGAATTGTGAAATCTGCGGCTGGAAAAAAGATTTCTGTAATTTAAAAAAAAAATCAGTGGGCTAAAGGAGCTAGCAACGCCAAAAGAGAGCAAAGTGAACAGAAAGTCACCAAAAACAGAAGCATGTTTGGAGTGGCAGACTGGAGGATTCTGTGTTCATCAGAAAATAGTTATCATGCTGTAAAGATTTGGATTACATGGATCTGCAGGACTTCAAGGACAGTCACTGTACTTCGTTTCTGGTAATGGCCTGTGTCGACTCAGTAAAGCAAAATATCCGCCATATAACTAGATTCAACTTCTGGTGACCTTACATCCGTAAAGCAAACAAAAATTGCATCTAAGAGAGAACTATACTTCACCCACACCTATTTACTATAAAGGTTCCTAAAGCCTAATGCTCACGGTTTTAAAAGCTCATGTGTTCCCGCTATGTGAGGATCATGCAAACCAGTATCGATAGTCACAAGAAGCCCACACTTTGTCAGGCTCATAAGCCGCACTTCTACTTAGTTTTCAACAAAAGATTCAAAAGATAGAAAATACCAGCAGAGCAAAGGAGAACTGCAGTAAACTCAAAGCAACTTAAAGGAAGAAGCAAGTATTAAAAGAAAAGTGGCAAGAAAAAGCTCCTCTTTAATAGAGAAGAAACCCTGAGCAGGACCTGGACCGTAAGGGGGGACCCTCCTGCTCCAGATGGGCAGAGGAAGAAAAGAGGGTGGAGATAGGAGAGAGAGGATGAAGAACAGAGAGAGGAGAGGCAGAAATGTATATTGTCAATATTACATAAAAAATAAAATATATTAGTAGTACTTGTCTGTTTGCTGGAGAGCTAAGAGTTCTATGTACATATGACTGATTCATGGTTAGTTGGTGTACTTCAGAGACTACATAAACAGGTGTAGACAGCAGACACTGAGGTGGTCAGAAGGTGGGGCTGCAGGTCAGCCTGCAGTTCTGGAAGCTCTGGCTCTGAAGGTTGAGGAGCACCACTCAGTGGTGTCCTCCTGTGGTGTAGGTCCGTAGCAGCATATCTGGATGAAGCCATGTTCCTGTCTTGTCCTGTAGCTGCAGCTATGACTACTTACACACTAAAGTTTACACTAACTATAGACTTTAGTAAACACAAGCGCTTTAAATTTGTTTTTAAAGGTGGAAGTTGGTTCCATAGTAAGGGTGCCTGAGAGCAAAAGACCCGTCGTCCAACTCTACATTTGAACCTTCTAGGCCCAAGAAGAAAAAACCTGCACTCTGAGAGCAGAGAGGGAACATAAAGAGCTATCGGGTCTTACAAATAAGGCGGCGGTGGCTAAAGTGGGAGCGAATACCATTTGAACAACGTAACAAATTTATGTGTGTCATAAATTAAATATTAAGCTTAACTTGATATGAATCCCGCTCTTTCATGCACTCAGTTTTTTGCTGCTTCAGCCTTATAGTTACGATAAAACCAGTATAACTTTTCAGTGATTAATGTTAATAAAAGGGCAGTTTTCTGACATGATGACTCATCTCTATTACTTTTAGCGTTTACCTTTATATCTATTCTTATCCCACTCTTCAGCAAAAACTACAAAGATTTTCACAGCCCATGCAGTCTACACCTTAAATCCTCACTTGTTTCTAATCGCACTTTCCTTAAACAGGTTATTAAAAGTGGTTTTGTTTTTTTGTTTGTTTTGTTGTTTATTTGTTTTTCCTTTTTTTCTGCTGGCTCTGCAGCTTAGGTGATGGCTGCTCATTTCCAACCTGCCTTGTGAATGTGGACCCCGAGCAGCCCTCTTCACCCCCTGGATTCGACTCTACCACTAAGAGGTGTGCTAAAACAACACCGCAGACAGTTGTTTACAAATGCAAACACAAGTAACCATCAGAAAAAGAAATTACTTCGTGTTACAGGGAAATTATGGCAAGAATTCCTGTTTATTCATCTGGATGTGTTTGCTTTCAGTGCAGGGGAGGGCCGTCAGTTCCCCTCCAAGCCGCTGAGAGAGAGTCAGAGCCGGCTGCTCACCAGCGCCCCCTCGTGGTCCGAGAATGAAGGTGCAACAGACAAGGACAACAAGGGCAAGATATTAATACATCTGCCTGCTGAAGTAGTATAGTTACACTATACTGTTATAGTATAGTGTACTCTGAAAACTAAATTATAGTTTTGAGAACGTTTTGTGCTGAAATTATGGATTTTATTCCACCCATGTGAATGTTCAGGTGCCAGCAACCCTGGGTTGACCATTACAAATGAGGTGTAACTACGGTTTCGATTGGTAACTACAAACCAGAAAAGTAGGTTTACATTTGCTCAGAGAACATCCTCATAACAAACATCACTGTCAACAAACAAATGTCCTTTGCTCCATGTTGCAGGTCTATGCTGCCCCCTCCTCTGTGCTTGTGCCTACCTGAACATGACTTTGGTCTTGAGGTCCTCGTTGTTTCCCATGATGCATCCTGCTCCTGAGAAGTCTGGAAGACCCACATCAGAAACAACCCAGAGGAACAATAATAATTACTATCACAAGTTATTATTGCTATTATATTATTATTATCATGCTTTTGTCTGAAAGTCAGTTCAGTTGAGATCAAAATAGCATTCCAGTGATCTGCTTTTATTTCTATGTAAATAAGCACAGAGCTGCAGTGGAGGCGCCGAACTTTTGTACTTTTCTTTTCTAAATCTGTCTGAGATGCTTTTTATGCTACAGCTCATGTCTCAGAACATCTCAGAAAAATCTACATATGTGTTTGTTTGATGTTATTTACCTTAGTCTCGTAAAGAAGTAAACGCTGTTTGCCAAATGTTTGCACACGTAGTATAGCAAAGTAGAGGTGTTAATGTGCTGTAAATGACATTCCTTCTTCTTCTTTTTTTGTCTTTTTGGAGGCGAGGGAGGGCAAGTTTTTCCACCCTCTGTGTTAGGTATCGTGGAAGTTCAAGTGATGCATGCTCTCATCTCAGGATGTCCAACACAACTTGTAATGGTAGGGAGTGGGGGAAAAGTAGAAAAAAAAACATTGAGATATTTGTAATGAACTCCAATAAGGGCTCTTCTGACTCGTAAAAGCATGAGTGAGGACGTTACCGTCACACTGAAACACCCGGTGGTGTTGCAACAGCTCATGCCCACACACCCTCTTCTCCTGCCGAACATCTGAACTGCTGTCTGGTCCGCTCCACATCAAACTGCTGGCCAAAAGTTTCCTGACTGTTTCTCCCTGGAGGGCTGATACACTGGCTGCCTGCAAAAAAACAAAAAAAAACAAGCCTCCAGCGATTCTCCTGCAGATCTTCCTGCCATCAAAGGAGCAGATACTGCTGGTTATTCTTCTGTGTCACAACCTGATGTTGTGGCTGCATCCCAGAGTGAAGAAAGAAATCTAATCCACTCCACGTGCTCTGTACAGTCTATTTTCTTCCTCTGGAAGACTCTGTCTTGGGCAGGAAGTTAAACCATTACAGAAAACAAGTTTCAGGAATGTATGCTGAAGAAAAGAAACTTCACGGCGACATATATTTTTCTATCCGTCTGTATGACTTTAGACGATATGGATGTGTGAGGCGATGTAATGCACAGCTCTGATGCCTTATGACAATAAAATGAGCTCATGTCGTGTCTCATTCAGCTCTAATTGCTAAAAGAAATCACTCCGGAGCATTTTATGGTAGAAAAGTTTTGACTTTATTTACAAAAAAAAAAAATAATTTAAAAACATTCCTGTCATATTGCATATTATGTTACTCCTTAACGGTGTAGATGAGCTGCAGAAAGAAAGAAAAAGTCCCACTTCTGTTTTTGACACAGAGAGGATAAAATAAGCTGCAAATCTACACTTCAACACACACCTAGTTAAGCTGAGGAACTACAACAGCATTTATTCCAACGTTTCAGTACATGCGGCTGTTCTACCAGCATGAATGAACTGGAAAAGAAAAACAAAAAAGTTATTCTGAAGTAAAATTGTTGCATCTGGAAGAAAAGGATGCACATTAACAAGCAATATTATTGTTCCAATGCCTAAAAGTTTCATTACCTTTTTTTTTTTTTAATTATTACAACACTAAAAGGCTACAAAACCTGAAGTTCAATTAAAAACAAAACCTTTCTCTGAACAGAGTAGTTTATAAGAACCTCAGCAAGCCCCATAGCTGGCAAATGTTTAATTGCTAAGGGTAATTGTTTTTTTGTTTTTTTTAAGCTCTGGTGTTTCAGATGGTTGGCCAAGTGGAGTTTCTGCATTTGCTTGCGTTGTTGTGTCATTGAGCGTGTTTACAAACACATTTCACATAAATCCAGTGAAAACCATCCGTATGCATCCTGGTACCTACTGCCGATACCTTTGCATGCAAGTAATTTGAGCATGGTCGCTAATGCAGACAGGAAAACCCAAACTGATGGTTACGAATTCGGTTTTCGTTTGTTTCCACATCCTATTCTCGAGCAAGATGCACCTGCTTGATAGTTTTCAAAGTGAAATCACAGCTTATTCAGGTCAAACATTCTCTTTATAGGAACAAAAGAGCAAAACTTAAAGATTGTAGTGCAGGTAAACACACATAACGACAGCTGCCTTTCTGCTGATCCGCCAGGGTGTCGGGGTTGAAGCATGCTCGTATCTGGAGGTTTTAGTGTTGAACGGGCAACTACTCATTGTCACACAACCAGCACAATAAATTAAAAGTTTAAAAGAGGAAAAATGCAGCTAATGTTAAGGCTGAGCATGGTGAGAGCTGCTGTTGTGATGTAAAGATTTACATGTTCACTATGTAAAATGGGAACACAGAAGGCAACAAAGAGGAGAGACGCACACCAGAAGCGTGTTCAGCTTTCCATATAAAATCAGGTTAGAGCTTTAAAGTGCATACCATTTCTACAGAACACTTTAGGAAAACTAAAATCCCATCTTTTCAAGCATGTTAAATTGAACTGATTCAACCACCCCGTCTAGGCTGCCAGGTAGGAATAAAAAGACTAAACTCTCACACGCAGCTACGGCATGGGTCAGGACAGTTTGATCTTTTAACCATCGCGTTCACTTGTCTAAGGTGAGCAGAGCCTATGAGAAACAGCTTGCTAAATGATGCATTCCGTTATTTTGTCATCGGCCTCGGTGACGCGCCGAGTGTGGGCGTGAGCTTCAGGCTGGGAGGGCTTCAGAGCGACGTCACGACTGCTGCTTGTTCGCCTCCTCCTCGTAAGCATTTCCGGTTCCGTTCTGGACGTAAGCAGAGCCCGAACCAAGGCCGTACAAGTGACCACAGTACTTTGCATCATCAATATGATCCTCAAAGAACATCTGTGGGAGAAATTGGGGAAAACATATTCAGAACAGATGATAAATTCATGCAATACACTGTTAAATGCATTCATTTCATCTTACAGGAACAGCTGGTCTATGAGTTGTTCTGCAGGTAATGAATGTGTATTTATTTTAGTCAGTCATATCTGTTAGTCGACTGAATTTCTGTTTTGTTGGTCACATATACGAAGAAGAAGTGTCTGTAAATCGTCAAAGAATTTGAAAAACTTCAACTACGACACTTTTATGATGTATCTATGTCACAGGGAAACTATAAAGCTGCTCTGATCATTTCGAGCTGCAGCTGCTGGGGTGTTTTGCTGCAAATAATTTCCTCAGCCCGCATGCACATTTACCCGTGTGCAAAGAAAGCCGTCTCAGATGTGATCACTTAACGTCACTATGACTGCAAATGTTACATCTTCTGTACAAATATACTCTCTGCTAAGAAGAAATATCAGAAGTCCAGAGCTCACAAGAAAATGTGGCAAATCTACACATTTCAGAAGAGTTTTGTAGAGATTACTGCAGCAGGAACAAGACAGTTTTCAGTGAAACATTAAGTCAATTCACTCTTTTTAAACTGTTCTAGATCAAATATTGGGATATTACAGTAAATCAACCTCGATCCGAAAAGGCCATTTTAAAAAGCTCGACATCAAAATGTGACACTCAGCTCAGAAAAGTCCAATCTTGTGGTGAAATCTTACTGGATTCAATCTATACACATTCTCACCAAGGTCTTTAGACCAAAAAGATCAAGTTTCTTATTCAGACTCCAGCTACTCTCTGGGTGGGGGCTCCTACCTCTCTCATTTTGAAGAAGGCCATGCCTGTGAGTAATGAGTCAGAGCCAGCCTGATGCTGTGGTCCAATCCTCTCCAGCTCCAGTTGCTCAGCTACTTCCTGCAGTCCGCCCTGAACAGAAAACCAGTCAGTCACTCCAGATCAACACCTGGAGTCAAAGTCAAACCTGAAAGCTGGGTTCATTCAAGACAGGACATTTGTCAGCTTCATCTTAATGGCTTGACTTTTTTTTTTTTTTTTTTAATTATTGCCGATAACAGGGATGTTTTACAACTGAATTAGTGCAAAGATGCAGCTTTTTTTGTTTTTAATGTAAGAGCCCCTGCCAAATCAATGCACTAAATCATTTACTGGTGCCAGGTACAGTGTGTTTACCCTCATCTGTGCTGATGCTCGTACACAACTAGAGTTACATCCAGTAACTACCGACCCCCTCTGTGCTATGGCAGCACAACAAGATGACATTATACTGCACAAACTGTATGTGGACCACAGTTTCTGATAACGACAACTGTCTGAGATAATTAAGCCTGTTTATTATTTTTGATGAGGCTGCTGAAGTCAGCCCACACATCAGCAGGAGGGTGTGGGCTGCCAGCTGTCCTGCAGACAGGTAAAATGCTGAATCACACGCTTTTACAGGCAAGTTGTTGCTATTGGTTTCAATCTCCATGTGAGACTTCACAGTCAGTAAATGTGTGTCTCTTTAAAGCACACGTGACTGTATCCACTCCTGCAGCTTTAGTGAAAATGACCATAAACACTTTCTGATTCACAAAGAGAATTCCATGTGTGCTGCTGTGTCCATGAAGTGTTTGACAGAAGACAAAACTGGATTTCTCTGAGCCACATCTGAGTTACTCGTCAAGTTGAAAACCAGCAGATCATGCACTGGTGCCAGATTTATTATGTAGTAGATGGCTTGGTGAAATCTGAGTAAATATTTCAGACATTTTCCCTCATGTACAGCCTCTCAAACAAACGCAGAAATACTTTCAGGGCTGTAGATAAAGTGTGAAAATGGCCATGAAGATGAAGAGAGAAAACAAGGTTTAACACTCCAAATAAAAACAGGCAGGACTTTGCGTAACAACAGCAACATTCATCAAAATACCTTCAAGTTTTTACAGCTCTTCATGAGGTACTTGACATCGTAAATGACTGGGAAGTACAAGCGGAGAATCTCGAAGAAATCACCCTCCTCCTCAGGCAGGTTGGCGTTGGACAGAATCTTGATCAGATATCCAAAGTCATAGCCACTGCAGCACACACACACACACGCACACACACACACACGTGAATGTCACAATGCTCTCAGCGTGTACAAAGCAGCAGCTGTCAAAAACGTCACTCCCACACTGCCACTACAAAACAACAACCAGCCACACAAACCACCTGATACTATTACTGAAAGTCCATTCTACAGACATTCAATAAAAATATAAACTGAAAAAGAAAAACCTAATCAATAAAAACTAAAACCAGGATGTTCTTACATACACACTTAGACTAAGTGATAAGCAGATCAAGCAGATAGTCAAAACAATTTTTTTTAACGCTGCATGGTAGGTTATTAACCTGGAACAACCACATCTGAGAATCCAACTTTTACAAGCACCTCTGGTATAGCTGTCACATTTATTTTTACGGACAACATTTAAAAACTGACACCTACTTCTACAGCAGGATACCTGTGAAACGATAGCCACTTGACTCCGTCACAGAGCACCACTCCCGACGTCATGAGCAGCTCAGCAAAGTAAAGTGTCTCGATGCCTTCATCCTCGTGCTTCTTGAACTGGATCCCTGAAGTGGTCAGGAGCTCAATGGAGTCCTGTGCATACATATCTTCTCTGGGAAAGAAACAAAATAAAAAACAAAAGCCCTGCACTGTTATCATCTGAACCTCAAAGAGTAGCAAGGTAAAACATCAGTATCTAAATGAAAAAACTTCAAAAATAGTTTGTCACTTAGGTGAAAGAATCATCAACTTTATCTAATAAGATCTAAGTTGAAAAAAACTTTTACAGAAAGGCATAAACAATGGTGATCAGTAATGTGCTCTCTAACTAAATATGTGAAAGTGAACTCTAACTCTAATATTTCATCTGTGGATGATGTAAACTGAAAAAAATCCCCCATAATCCAATACATATTTTTTGTGAAACATTTGATTTAAAAGAAAATACTGAATAGTGCATTGTAGAGCCCAATTTCCGGTGATTTCAGCAAATATATTAAATTATATATGTATATATATATATATATATATATATATATATAGATATATATACATATACATACACACACAAACACACATATATATATATATATATATATATATATGTGTGTGTGTGTACATGCATACATATATACACATACACACACAAATAAATAAATATATATATATATATATATATATATATATATATATATACACACACATATATACATACATACATATATACATATATTTATGTGTGTGTGTGTGTGTGTACACACGTACATATATACACATACACACACACATATATAAACACACACACAAATATATATATATATAAATATATATATATACACACACACACACATACATACATACAAGGGAAGAGGATGGCAGTCTTACGTGAGGTTAAACTTAAAATTGAACTGCCATGTTGATGTTCCTGGAGGGTACTCCCCTTGTTCATTCATAAATGTGAGGCCCAGCTGGATTATTTTGAGCAAATCCACATTGCAGCGCAGTAACTGGTACTGATAGTCAGCATTGCTCCTGAACTCCCCGATCGGCCTGGCCACGACTCCTGGAAACTCTGTGTCCTGAGAGAAGACAAGGCATTGTTCAGACTGGACGTCTGGGTGTGTCAGTGAGCGTGGGTGGGACCCCGTGAGCATCACTCACCATCGCAATGTAGTTGTATTTTCGGATGACATGTCTGATCCTCTTCAGCTCCTCTTCCAGATTGTTGGCCCAAACCTCACATATTCTCTGGCTGTGATCCACAGTAGCAGCGGGCATAGTGCCACTTCACCATGCAAGGAGACAAGACAACAAAAGAAAATGAAATGGTTCAGGGAATGCGTGGATCTAAAAAGGCAAAGTGATGATTACCTGTGCTGCTCTGTTACATGAAGTGCTGAAAACAACTTCCGTGTCAAAATCACGGAAACTCTGGGGAAGCTAATTAAAGCCCAGAGCGGTTAGTGCTTCCTGTCAGTTGGAGACTTCCACATTAACTGCTAAATTACAAGATAAATAAACAGTGAAGGACAGAGTTGCTGTGTTGTCATCGTTCGTCTTTCCAATCTAAACAGGAGCTCAGGTTTTCTGCAGCTCCTCGGCTAACTGCTAGCGGCTTAAACACGCAGCGAGGACGTCAAGGAGGACTAACTGGAGACTGGCTCCACTTTTAATGCACTTATCAGGTGAAGAGTTAGGTCGATAGATTAATAGGAGCTGGTGCAAAATGATGAAATAGACGAGCAGCTGCCGTAAAACACAAAAACACACAGACTGGGTGCCACTTTTCTTATTTCAAAGCCGACTGCTGCTTCGTTAACTTACCGTTTCCCTAACCGGGCGGGAGTGTGTTAAAGCGTGTGCTATCTGAAAACTGTTAATGTGTTCTGTGTTATATTGTCGGGAGTTTTTCCGCGAACTTTTAAATAGTTTATGCTCAGTATCGTTTTGATGTCAACCTACGGCTGCCATCATAGCATACCCCCACTGCGTGACGTCATCGCGTATAACGGAAACGTGAATCCGTACGTACGTTGCACGTCTGTTGAGTTCAAATAAAATCAAGAGGAGAAAATAAAAAGTGATTCGAAGGGAAATTATTTTTTTTTTTGTTATTCACATCAATTAATTAAATTAAATTAAATAATTACAACCTTTTAAAGCATGCTGTACTCCACTCCACACAGTTCATCTCTGGTGTATTTACAGAAAACCAAATATGAAAAAACTTCAGGTGACTTTTAATGATGCATTCAGAGTTGTGCTGAAGTTACTGAGACGGACGAGCGGAAGCGACATGTTTGTATCTACATTTAATGTTGTGCTGTAGAATTACATGTAGTGACACGAGATCTCCTTCATTCTTGTTTCAGGAAACTCTGGAAAAGATCTCTGTATATGTCTTACACTCTTCTGGATTTATGAACTGTAATGTTTTTTTTTAATATAATACTGTTACTTGTGGACCAAAGAGTCTGAAATAAAGCTTATCTATCTATCAAAATTGCAGTACATTTAGCAGACGTTTTTAACCCAGTGTGACTTAGAGAAAGCCATCAAACCAC
>JAOWBL010000002.1:14855324-14877175 GCA_028564865.1 Zenarchopterus dispar
TATTTATATATATATATATATATATATATATATATATATATATATATATATATATATATATATATAGAGTTTGTTTTTTGTCATGAGAAATGACCTGCAGTATGAACGTGAAGCTGTCTCATACCTGCTTGTGTGAAGCCAGCTGCTCCTCCAGCTGTTGTGTCTCCTCTTGGATGGCCCTCAGGTAATCCTCCACAGACTGTCGAGGATGCATCCCACGATCAAACCGATTGTAAAGGCCCCTCCAAAATCTACGCAACAAAAGAACAACTGATTAGTGAAACAAACGCTTAGTTAGCCCTGAACACAACTTAAATGTTATGATGACAGCAAGTGATTCAATGGAATTCTGTAAAGCAAGTTTCATCCAGGCGCTGAACTGTGAGGACCTACTTGAAGCAGTAGGGGGCAGTAGATGGTCGGAGGAGCCCTTGAGTCTGGCTGTGGTTCTTTCTGTACAAAGGGTTGATGTAATCTGCACGGTTCATCCACAGATAACTCCACAAAGAATGAGTCTTCTCACGCAGTCTGCATAAATATCAGTCAATTAAAAGCAAAAGTATTAAGACGATATTAAGATGTATTTCTTAAAAAGAGTTGAAAAATTTGCTGGGTCCGTTTGCTCAGCCTCAGAGCTTTTTTTACGTGCCGCTGATAGTCACCTCTGCTACTTCTCTCTGACCAAATGTGTGAAAATGAGAACAAACTGATAGTGGCTGCAGATTTTTAACCTCACCCTAGTTCTGTCCTCTCCCACTGGTTGTTGCCAATGAAGTTTCCGTACTGGCAGGAGTAGATGTGGCTGTGAATGGTGATGAGGAACCTCTCATTGTATTCGAAGGCACAGGGGAACTGCTCCATCAGCTGCCACACACACTCCAGGAACTGATCGATGATGGGCGACACCTCTTTAGGGTCTCCAACCAAGTGGTTGCATCTGGAAAAGGGGCGCATGCAATCCAATCAAAACTACTGCATCCGGTTGACAAGAGGCCATGACAGTCATTTTTCAGCGTCAAACCTGTGGGAGAACTTGTGTCCAAATGAGACCCAGTCTTTCTCAATGAGGACCTAAATGCAGAGGAAAACATCCATTTCAACACAGACGCTTCTAAGGTGTCGTAATAAAAAGATCCAGATATAATTTAACCTCTTTGGCCTCTGCAGAAGGTAATTTTAGTCTGATTTTAGGAGCATTTCCATTAAGCAGGATGCAAAACCTTTTAACTAGAGAAACAAATAGTGTAGGCCAAGTTTGGCACCAACTAAAGCCAGAATGTCTCAGCATGTAGCATTGACTCGAATGGCATTTAGCTTAACCTCAGTGATTTAACCCTTCACTATGAATTAAATTGAAGAGGAAATGGTTCAGTATATGTACCATGAGTCCTTTGAGGGTCCTGTAGTAGGGATCCAGCACCACACAGGCCACCGAACACACCTGGGCAGTACGGTCCCAGCCGTCTGAGCAGTGAACCAAGACGCTGACGCCCTCTTCTGCTACAGCCTGCAAACACACAGACACACGTAAGCTACAAGACATCCACACTATGATGTGGGGGTTTTTGTTTTTATTGACCATTTCTGTCCTTGCAGAGAAGATGTGTCTGATACAAGTCGTGCTGTCTCAAATTTTTCACAGTTGCGTTTTTGACTTCTACTGAACATATTATCACCACAATTTTAATAATGTTATTATTTTGACCCCTATATGAAATCCTGCTCTTTAATTCCTCCTGAAGTTTAAGCAGTGACTGATACAAGTTAGAAATCTCCTTGTGGTGCATTTAGCTATTTTTAGGGTTGAAAAAGATGTGATATGAACTATTGGAGTTGGTAGGAATGAACCTGCATCCTGCAACAACTGCCAAACCAATATCCAATACTCATGATGCTAATTTAGACGGTAATTTCATGGTAATTAGTATTTAAATGGCATCTTAGGCAGTAAAGTCCACATTATTGGACAAGTACATTATCGATATTTAGAGCTTAAATACTGGCACTTGTAAAATAAAAGACTATAATTTATTGTAATAATATTTTGTTTTGACAATTTTGACACTGGACATGTTGATATTGCGATGTTGATGTATTTTTTATTTATTGTGCAGTCATCATGTCAGTGTGGAAGTTGCAGTTTGCAATAATATGCGCTAATGCTGCTAATACGGTGTCCACACCCTTTATAGTTATGACTGGTAGACATCAACTCTCAGAGCTGCCATTTGCCAGATGCTGCCTTCTCAGACAGACAATATCTGCATCACACATACACACACAGCGAACAGCGCACAAACACACACATCTGAACTAATATTGAATCCAACGGGAAGGCAGACAGTGGGGATTAGCCTCCAGACTGACCTTGGCGATGAAAATGCCTGCATCCAAAACGGCTTTGATGTGCTTCAGCCATCCTGAATTCTCCAGACCCTCCAGGAAGTCAGACATGGAGGGGGAACGCAGCTCACACACTGTAACCACAACACAGCTGTCTCACTGGCAGGAAACATGGAGTACACCTGATCACTGGACTTTATTAAACCTTACAGTTGCTCTCACAGCACATTTTTTAATCAACCTTTTCTTAAACACATAGTGGCAAAACAAAACAAAACAAAAAACAGAGATGGAAATGTGACTATTGATGGTCACTTGATGATGAATCTTACTAGCTGTCCTGACCTGTCTTTTAGCGCCACAAGTCAGTTGGGTTTTACTGCGCATGTCAAGTCCTGTGACACTGTCCTTACTGTCCAGTCCAGCTCAAATCAACAAAGATATTTGCAAGTCCTTTCAGAGACAGTGCAACATCAGCACGTATTGAGACAGTTTATCACACTAGAACTCACAATCCACGTCAAGAAAACTGAAAACATGAGCTCACTTGTCTTTCTGAGACACAGTGGACAGTGTTTTTGCTGACTCAGCGTCGATTTCCTGACCTTTACGAGCACTTCGCAGCCTCTGATAGGAGAGCAGCAGGTGAATGGGTTCATTCAGCCCCTGGTTTTATAACACGTAGGTGAGCAGACCCCCAGTTAGAAAAAAAATGTTGAAGTTAATGCTGCCAGGCAGGGGGGTCGTCCAAATCTTATTGAAATGTGTAATTGGGTAGAAAGAGGCCAGCAGACTCTGGAGGGCTGGCGCTGTCTCCTAGCATGTAAAGACTTCCCCTGCGCTGCCAGGGGCCAAAGAGTTATCACAACTAAGAGCAGTTATAACTTTTCAGACTTGAAATCACATCATTCTCACGCCCTCTGTTTCTCTTTGGGGGATAATGTCAGGGACTGTCCACTCCAGGAAACCAAAATAGCTTCGAAATAAAATCCAGATGGATTCAAAGTCTTCCTAGGAGCACCCCTGCACAATACTCAGAAATTCTCCTGTGGGCTCATTGGAGGCCTGATTGCAGCACGGATCATTCTGCATGACTGCATATGAAAAACCACAGGGGTGATGAGGGGTCCCGCTCTGCTTTAGTACAGTAATGCAAAAGAAAAAAGGCTGATTTAGAAAGATGCTGCCAGAAGCTGAACATCTTTTTTCACTAACACTGCTGGAGTGAATCCTTTCTGACAGTAATCAATCTGGTGACATGAATCATCTCAGAATGACAAAGTAATTACCTTCTAGCATTTTTTGCTGGCTGTTTCTCATGACGTGGATGTTCTCGATGCCCATGAACTGGAATTTTATGTTGGAGTAGTTGTCTTCCTTTTCATAGCCTTTCCCAGCAGCTCGGTTTGCAATGGCATTCAGCTGGACAGACAGATTCCTTTATTTTCACACTTGGTTTGGCGTAAATGTCTTCGGTCACGGTGCAGCTCACAGAGAAGCGGGTTGTTTTTAAAGCCTTTTAAACAGTGAAGGGCTCACCTTAGGCCTGGTGTCCACTACGTACATGAAGTCACTACGGGGGTTGGACCTCAAGATGGCCTCCAGCATCTGCTCATCCTCCAGACAGCGAGCGCTGAACCCTGACAGCGGCTGGCTGCTGCGGCAGATGGCAGCCTGGGAGGAGGAAAAGACGGGCTCAAGCTTTGAACAGGATGTTTTTTACGATGAAGAAATAAGAAAATTCAATATGTGAGAATCAGGATACACACAAATTCACAGCACTTTTCCTTCCCCTGCATGCTGAATTTAAACTAAGCAACCACACAGCTCTATTATCTTCATTTATCATTCACAAGGGAAAGAGCCGGAGAACTTTTGATCATGCTCCCTTTTGGCACATGAACCAGAGTGGAAGTCTTTGAATTAACAAACCTTGAAATACAGGACCCTCAGCCCTGGGAAGATGACCTCATGTTCATCCCAATTCTCAAATTAAGACTAAAGAGGCTTTATTCTCTGGCTTGTTTTGCATCGGATGGCTTTCCCAAATTTGACAAATTAAAGTCAAGTTATACGAGACAGTCCTTTTTGTTTTCTTTTTACTGATGATGAACAAACATCTGCATTGCTTTATCTCTTCACAAACAGGATTGTACTACTCCGCTGTGTAACAACAGCGTAAACAACAAGTGCAGCAACAGTTAACCTGACGGATATCTGCCAAACATTTACTGAAGTCCAGCCTGTGCATTATATTAACTCTGTACTGCACAGAAGTGGTGACACTCCTGAATAGTACCAATCAAAGGGAGCATGCTATGAAAGAAAAACAGATTTTCCTTTACTTGAGAACATTACCAAAAATAATAATAATGTAATTATAAACCAATGTAACATAACCCTGTAACTTTATCAGGGGGGACATAGGTCTGAAAGTTTATTTTTTCTGTGAGTCATTCAGAGTTGCAGAGCATTGTACAATCACAGATCCAAATCAAAGTGGCACCGCCACCTTTATCTCCACCCAGCTTCATATCATGCCCCCTCTGTTGTACTTCAGAAGTCATTTAATGTTGTACTTCACAATCATTTAATCCAAATGTCAAAGGAGGCGCCACCGCTTGACGAGGAGGTTGAGTGACCGACTCCGCCTCCTAAAATCACCCGAGCAGAGCAGTAAAGGTTGGAGAGGAAGCTGTTGTACTGTAACTCTGTGCTGTTATGATCAAAGAATGGTGCAAAGATGTCACTGAGAACTCAGATAATTATAAAAACATTTGAGGTAGGATAGGTCATGGTCCAATATGTCTCCTTTAAATTCCACTTCTTCTTATTTTAGAAATATGAACCAAACAGCAGAAACTAAATGGAACAAGAGTAACTGAGATTTACATCTTTTATTTTTCAGATTATAATTCCACCTTTATTTTTGATGACAGATTCAATACTTCTAAGCATTTTTCTGGAAAAGCATTGTACAATTCCTGGAAAGATGTTATATTATTCTACAGAGACTATTTTGAGCTGCCTTTTGCTGGAGGTTTTTTTTAGTCATACAAAAGGTCACATATTTTAATTTTTCCTTTTTTAGAAAGTCCAAAGCAATTTTGACATTGTGCTCTGTGGCCATGGCGTAGTGGGTAGAGTTGGTCCCCTCCAACCAGAAGGTTGCTGGGTCAATGCTCAGCCCTGTCGTATGCCAAAGGGCCAATGAACCCCACACTGCCACCGTTACCATGGCTACTAACGGGTCACAAGCATCTGATCTCATAAAGATCCTTTCCACCCAAGCGGTCTCAGCGCTAAACTCAGAACCAGTTCTTTTTGACATTTAAAAAAAAAAGCATTGGTTCTGAGCCAGGAAATCCGCTGCTACCTGGCACCAAAACCTTGCTGGGATAGATACCAGAACCGGTTACATCAGTGGTGAGGGACTGAGGAACAGTGACCGCCATTGTTAAACCTGAGTCTGTGTTGAGCCAGTGAAGAAGTAAGTAAGTAAAGTTGATTTCAATAGCACTTTTCACAAGTTAAAAAACCACAAAGTGCTTCAAAAGCCACGTGAAAGCATAAAAACAAACGTAAAATAAGAAAAAAATGAAACACAAGAAATAAACATTCAAAACATACAACTGAGCCCAAGTCTATTTAAGACCCTGTCTGAATAAAAGGGTCTGTAGCTGCCACAGGATTCACCGCAGGAGTTTCAACTAAACTGAAAAGAAAAATGTTTCCATTGTCATTAAAGCAACACAAAGGAGCTTTTATGACTTTTAGCTCTCTGCTTTTGCACTAGACCGAAATCATCTTTAATTTTCTGTAAAACCTCTGGTGACTGAAAGTCATCTTACCAGCATGTATTTGGTGTATTCAGAAACACCAGTCATAGCAGGTATACATGTGGCCCCCCCCCCAAACACACACACAACCCACGCCCTTCTGCATTCGTGCAGACTCACGCCCCTGCTTCACTGTCAGGATTATGCATTCACTTTGGCTCTTCTAGCCAGATCAGGCCAACAATACTAGACCCTATCTAAACTTTTTTTTTTTTTTTGCCAAACCTGATCAAATAATCTACTCCAGAGATTTATCAGATTTCTTCCTGTTTAAACTTGCAGTTTTGAGCCAAAGATGGAGCCAGGAATTTTCAAACCGCTTCACCCAGAGGTCGATGTCACACAGTGTCCTTGCAACTGTGTGAGTCGTCATAAAAACCCTGCTTTAAATTACAGTAATAAACCCGGTCGGAAGTTTGAAGATTTTGCTTTTACTGATTTTCAGAACTAGATTGTAGATGTATTGCCATGACCATTGTGGCACTGATCAGTAAAATAATGAGCACTTCTCTACCATTTGCTTGCTACTCCACCTGTGTGAAAACTGATTTTTTTTTCTTTTTAGTTCTTTTAGACACTAATTTTTGTAAAGATTTTTCAGTTCCTCTGGCAACTTTTCTATGTAGATCCATGATCCAGATTTACAGACAGACCTCAATGATCTAAAACTGAATAAAAAAAAGGTATTTAGAGATCATTTTAGACCCATGTTCACACACTAAGGGTAGAGATGGTTTCTCTAACTTGTGAAGAAAAGTGTATTCACTACCCTTCACATCACACTTTTGGTCAAGCATAAACATGTGACTGCTTGTGGAGGAAGGTTTCCACCAACCAAGCGGTCTCATAAGTCACGTCCAAGCAAAGCACAAAAAAATATTTTTACATCCATACATAATCTCTTATCTCAATTATTTGTGTTTTTTTTTTAAATCATGCTATTCCTGTTCTGGGAAGGAGCAAGATTTATTGTTTGATTGTTGTTACTTTGCCCCTTGTGCTGACAGACTCTGAGACACCACAGAGGACTCGGGTCCATTAAATAGATATGTGTTGGTGGACACCAGGAAAGATGAAGAAAATATCAGGGAGAAATCCCACAGAAAAAGGTAGACAGTCAACTCACATGATTTTCTTTGGAGTAGTATGACAGAGCAGGAAACCTGCCTCTGCTTCTGAACTTGGAGCTGCCCACTATGACAGGAGGGGTTGCAGACTCGGGTACAAAGAGCTCAGCCGGGTAGGTGTTGCTCACCTTTCAAATTGACAGAACAAAACCCTAAGCAAACTTGATGTCTATATTAGGTAAAAAAAAAAAAAGATTTGCTCTACAGATGTCAGCTGACTGACCTTGTAGTGTCGGTTGACAGGGGAGAGTTTCCACTGAGAGTTTGGAAGTCCCATTCGGCTGTAATCAGCCCTGACGTCCA
Organism: Zenarchopterus dispar; assembly: GCA_028564865.1. NCBI lineage: Eukaryota > Metazoa > Chordata > Actinopteri > Beloniformes > Zenarchopteridae > Zenarchopterus > Zenarchopterus dispar. The sequence continues at coordinate 14,862,937 of JAOWBL010000002.1, forward strand.
AGAAGGCCCACTCCTGCTGCCTCTCCTCCTCGTCAACGTTGGGCTTAAAGGAGAAGCAGTACAGCTCCTCGTAGCTCTCTGCAATGCACAACATTAACTTAAGATTGATCAGAAAAAAACTATAATTAATGTCACTTTAATGTCACAAAATAAGAGTGGGGGCAAAAGCAAGGAAAATGAAATCTGCATCATAGTGTTTCAGGGCTGCAACAGATCAATATCTTGCTTCACACAAGAGCAGATTGTGGGGTCAGGATTTAAATTCCTGTAAAGATTCAAGGCTACATAGATTTTTTTTGTGCAACAATGTGACATGGATGACTTCGTGCCACAGCTCACCTGGCTGTGAGAGACGCTGCAGAGACAGGTGAACATCACAGCAGTCTGACTCTCTGGGAACGCTGAAATGAAGAACCTGGAAGTTTTTACAGCGAATGAGAAGAGGACATCCTGAGGCTGTTGCGGTCTGTTTCTCCACACTGCACACCAAACTGTGAAGTATCTGAGGGAGGAACAGTGTAGACCCTTTAAAGCATCTCTCTAAGCACTGATCTCCCATTTGTCCAAATCAACTTTAATTTTGTTCTCATGGTTCAACAGACTGATGCCTACCCATGTTTCCTTGCGCTCTTGAGCCTCGTTTTCCACAAAGATGCTGTGCGTGGCTGTCAGGTACAGGGTGCCGACCCTGTTCCTCTTGGGAGAGACTCTGTCAAGCAGCCTGACATTTTCCACCTGGATGGGAAGAGGAAGAGCTGCATGAACCGGCCTCTTCCTCATATCCACAACTAACACACTTGTACACATGTGCCAACAGCGGGATTTCTAATACGTGGCAGGCATATGTGGATTATAATTTCTCTTTAATGTTTGTTATTTAATGGGCACAAGCCTTTTCTGAAGGCGCATCGCGGAAATAAAAACCTATTTACTGCAGTCAGATCCTCAGTTACCTTTGGTAGAAGGATATGCTCCATCAGCGGCGGATTTACCCACAGTAAAACATGTGTACAGCAGTGTTATGATGTGTTGTGGGCTAAAGCTGTTCGTCCGTCGCTCTCATAGACTGTAAATATTTTTATTATAATAAAAGTCGCTCTCACACAACAACACAACCAGCCATCATTTTTCCTGAGCTGTCCTCATCTGCGCTGCTCCGCATGGTCCTAAAACCCGCCCGATGCTGCGTCCCGTGGTGTTTACTTGGATATCACCTTAAGCGTCCTTATTTTATTTTATTTTATTTTATTTTGAAACAAGGTTGTATGGCATACATGTAAATAGTCAGTGCCGTACCTGCAGTAATTATTGTGATTTGCAGAATTGGGAGGGGATTATGATAGAGACTTTGACTTACAGCTACTTAGAATAAGGGTCATGATGATGAGTAGATGAGTGAACTTCCACCACCTAAAACAACTCAAAGCTCAGAAACTTCATAGTGGTTTGAGATTTCAGTGGTTTAGATATCTTTATACCATATCACATTTATACTACACAATTATTTACTTTGTTATTACATTTCCTTTCCTGCAGCGTTATGTCAAAATAAACAGTACTGCAGTCTGTGTACCTTTCTGATGGCAAAGGTCAGCAGTGTAAAAACTCACAGTTAAGTTTTCAAATCCCTAAGAAATCATGTGGTTTGAGGGTTTCCTTTTTTCAGATGTTGAAAATTTGCTCCTGTATGGCCCTTTTTCTCAAAAGCCGTTAGCCAAGTTTGTCCCAAATTCTCCAAACTGAGAGCAGTAACAACTCCACTAACAAGTCATAAGTAATACAATCCCACAATATTTATATTCATCCATTCATCCATCCATCCATCCATCCATCCATCCATCCATCCATCCATCCATCCATCCATCCATCCGTCCATCCATCCATGATTGTTCCTCTTGAGGGTCCGCTGGAGCTATTCTTAGCAATTTTGGGGTTAAAATCATGGGTACACGCTGGGCAGGCGGCCAGTCATTCACAAGGCCACACATAAGCAAACAACCCCACACACTCACACTCAGCTATCCCAACATGCATGTTTTTGGACTGTGGGAGGAAGCTGGAGTATCTAGAGAAAACCCACGTGGAGAACATGCAAGGTTTGCAACCCTCCAGCTGTGAGGCAACAGTGCTAACTACCAAACCACTGCACTGCCCAAAGCTGAGGGCATTTCCAGAAAGCCTTTTACTTTCAGGCTAACCTTCCTGAGGTTGCACCCTCCTGTTTTTAAGAGAATATAAGCATAATAACAGAGTCAAACTCCTGATTGCATCATTTCAAATGTGACCAACAGAACTTGAAAGGCCTTTTAATTCTGGGCAGCTCCCATATTTGCCCCGCTATCACTGGAAGAGCTATAAATTAGATATAAATGCAACATATTAACAGTATTTTATGTGACATATTACATAGACTGAAACTGCATCTTTTGCAAAGACTTTGTTTTGATAACTGTTGAAAAATGGAAAAATACTTTCTCAATTCACAGAAAAATAAACTGTAGATTCTCAAGCCTGCACATTTATATCAGTAATGACTGAACTCAGTGAACTATTGTTATTTAGCTATAGCTTAAAGTACACAAAGAAACTAAAAACAAAAATATCAATGGTTCCCTGTTGCAGTTGTACTATTGAATTGACATTACTGCAAGGTTTGTCAACTCTGCTGAGGAGTAAGCACAGCTAAATTCATGCCTAGAGTTTCTTTTTTAGTTCAGTGAAATACAGCAAGCAAAGACACTTGACGTGATATTTCTTTGATTTAAAGATAAAATTAGTCAATTTTTACAGAGAGAACAATGGATTTTTCACAGCAGGCGTTCTGCCACGTATTTATGATCATTTTCCTAGTGCACGTCCTTCAGTCGTGCATGCTGGTTTGCAATGATAGTTTGCAGAGATACTAAAGGGAGCTGCGGTTGTGTTTTGTGACATGTCAGAGCAGCAAAAACCTAGGTGGTGTTACTCAGAGTTAAAAACAAATGCATTCCACCGAGCAGGCCCACTCCAGCGCCCGATCTCCCACTGGCACACCTGGGTTGCTCATGTGAGTATCTTGCTACAACAAGTCAGATCAGAGAACATGTTTCCAAAGTCATTAAAGGCATTTCCTCAAATAAACCATGGAAAAAGGGTAGCACGTTTTCACTTTGGCTAGATTTCTGGATCCTGGTAGGATCACTATTATCTAGTTTAACGATTCAAGATCACCACAAACTGCTGACTGTGGCTGGCTTTGATATGCGGCACATATGCTCAGACGGTTTGTTCTATGACATTTTATTGGTTTCTGACTTTGAGAAATACAATCAAATTACCCCAGAACTAATGTATTATGGGTTTTAAACCACATCACAACACAACAGGTGTCTGTGTAGAAGTAGCAGCTCTTTAATATTTAATTATTGTAGTTTCTTTGTGATTTTCAAGAAATTTAAGAAAGAAGTTAATTAAGGAAAAAAAGAGGACAGCCAACTTTTAATCCTGAAACAAGGGCAACTTTAGATTTTTTTAAACACCTTTTAAAGTGTTTAATTTGACAGCAAAGAGTCAAAATTGGAATCTTTTTCATAACAATTTCAAATAACCTTACAAAGAAAGGAATGTGTCACAAGAGTCCAGCAGATGCTATTAAATGTCATTTACATTCTTGGTTTACAGGATAAAGTGTTGAATCCTCTGGTCTGTGTGTAAATTATGTGGACTTTGTTAAGCAATTCTGACAGCGAGAAACAGGTTGTGAAATTGTATACCAGCTTACTCGGCACAAACACAGATGTGGCTTAAAACCTGATGCATACGCATTCAGTTTGCCAACATATGCAAACTGTTTTAGTTGAGCAACGTCTTCAGACATCTTCACAGTTTTGGCATAGTTTGTATTATATGACTTTCTCATCTGCAAGACTTTGCAGACCGCTGTGTGGGAAGCCATGTGGTCCAGGACAGTAGCCAAAAAAGAGAGAGAAAAAATTAAAGTAGTTTGTTCAACTAGGCAGAAGGGATTTGCAACTCATTGACTCCAGGCATTGCAGCAGCACATCTTCTCTCACTGCAGCGCATCCATGCACGGTGAGCTAAAAAAAAAACCCCTTCATTGTGCAGTGGTGTTTAAAATAATAAAGTTCCTGTTGTATCATGTGGAGCACATGTCTCACCCCTACATGAACAATCCCAGTATGTACATGTAATTATACAATCCAGTTTTGATAACTGACCTGGTTTGTTTATGATATGTTTAATCACTACCGCATGTCTAGTAAAGAATATATTGCCATGGATATACAAAGGCTGGAGAGCAAATATTTATTTTTGGGTTGTAAACCAGAGAAATCCCCTGCGAATATCGTCCGGTTTTACTGTAACTCTTGTTAGTGTGGAATTCATTTTCAGAGGTCTACATGTCCCGAGGGACTTGGACATGAGTCAATCTGAGGCCACAAGATACTTGAAAATGACAATTTTTAAAGGAATCTGTTGCTGTTGCCAAATGTGTTAAAAGGAATAATTCATCCCACTCTATGTACTTTTTATTGCCTAGAGAAAAATTGTTGAACCACAACCCACGCTCCAAATGCTGAAGGCTCAAAAAGTGGTTTTACTGTATTTAAATGTGACCAAAAACTGGAACCGTTTTTCTTTTTGTTTCACTCGGAGCACAATCCACTACACAAACATTTTCAAGTAGGGCACTGAATGACCCAGTTATAGACAGGAAATCACTTACAAGAGAGCCTGGAGTTAGAACTAGTCCACAAAGATAATGCTTAATCCTCCTGCCTACAGTAAAAGTATGAGGTCAAACTAAGCCGGGACAGTGTCTTGAAGCTCCTGTGTCCAGACTGCTCCTGAGATGCAATATGAAGAGGCTCTGGGCCTGTATATCAGATTTAGTATCTAAACCAGGAGTAAGACTGGTTTCCTAAACAAACTTTCATCATGCAGCCGAATGAAAACGCAAATGTATCTCTTTTCAGTTCTAAAGTTTCACAAATGAGGACATGATAAAGAATCACCAGGTCCTTTCTGATTCTGAAAAGTAGCTCATTGACTTTCAGATGAATGACAGCACATAGCAGCACACACTCATTTATGAAAGAAAAAAAAGTCCAAATACAGAAGCAATGTGTGAAAAACTAAGTACACCCCATGATCCGGTACTTGTGGCAACAGTGACCTGTAAAAATCATTATCAGTAGGATTTTTTCAGGCTCTTACATCATCATGGAGGAATCCTGGCCTGCATTGCTTCAGATCATTTGTGGGCCTCTCATGACATTTCAGTCAGTTTGGAGGTTTGGACCCTGACTGGCTCATTGCTAAACTGGCCTCTGGAACGGGCTCCAAAAGTGAGTCAATCTCCATTAAAGCCTGTGTTAAAATGTCCTACTTCCATCCATTCATTTCCTGCAGTCTATCCCACCTCATCAGAGATGAGAGGTAGGGGAACACCCTGGACAGGGCGCCAGTCCATCGCAGGGCCACATATAACATGCCCCACAGGTAATTTAGAAATGTCAATCAACCTAAAATACACGTTTTCATGGGAGAAACTCAGAGTACCCAGAGAGAATCAGGAGATCACGCAAACTCCACACAGAGAGACTCCTGCCAGGACCGGGAGTCAAACCAGGAACCTTCTGGCTGAGGGGCAACAGTGTTAACCACTAAGTCACCATGCTGCTAATCCCAGCTTTACAGCCTGCTTAAGAAAACATTTTCATCTCTGTTGTTTGAGTTGACTTCCACGACAACTCTGAAGGAGGTGAATTTGTTTTGCATGTCAGATTTATTTATATATAAAGCAATACATTTATTTCTAAAATGTGGTGTAGCCTCTTAACAGTAAGAAAAACAAGATATTCCACCGCAAAGTAGGTAGCCACAGCTAACTTTAATTGACAGACAGTGGATGTGTTCTCCTTGGTTTCCGAGGCAACATGGCGTCCTGCAGTATTAGGAGACAGTGGCTCCAAAACCACTCTGCAGGAAACCTACAGGTCACTTAGTTTGGAGTTCCAGAGTCAACCAGACCTTACTGTTGTCTGCCCAGGCATCCTTTTCCTAATATCTTCCCAACTGTTTCCAACATCGACTAAACAGCAACTTGATGTTTGTTTCATGCTTTCTTTTGTCGTGGGCAGTGATGTTTTTCTGTCCGCCAATCAACAGATTGGGTCATGTGAGGCCAGTTGCTCCACCCTGACTGAACAGTACCATTTTTCTATGGCCCTACAACTAAAGGATGGCCAGGAATGGTACGGTTCGGTTTGCTTTATAATGGAAACACACAAAATACCGGACCCATACTGACCCGTACCATAGCGTTCAGTTTAGTGGGGCATTACTAGTCTTTTCTACAGTCTATTCTCCAACCCAGCAATGTGCTAAAACATCTGCTTATGCAGAGAGCAGTTCATCAAGGGATCAGGACTTGCAGCACCTGGTTAAAAGTGACCCTCTAAAATCCTTCAGCTGCTGTAAGTGGGAAATCGATGTTTACGTTATTATTTTTTTGGTTCATTTTTGACTTCACCTTTTTTTCAAAAAATGAATAAAATCCAAGTGAAATATGTTATATTTCATTGTTTGTTGGCTATTGTATTTGTTAAATACTAAGGTCCACTATGATCAGATGACTTTTATTATGTTTTTACACAAACACACACCCACACCCACCCACACACACACACACACACACACACACACACACACACACACACACACAAGGATTAAAAGGGGGCATTTGCTTTTGCGCAAGTGTATAATTTGTCATATGGATCCAAAGGTTTTTCCTCCTACTTTGTCAGAGTTTCGCTCGAAATCCTTTTCTGTTTTGTTCAACGTAAGACTTCAGCCTTTTCCTCGGCCTAACACTGCATATGTTTTAAATCTGGACGCCACTCTCACTGTTGTCCATCTTATCAGTTATTGTTCACTCTAACATTTCCTGGTGACAACAGTGTTAACTGGAGCAAGCAGGCTCGCTGTCTGCAAGGCAAACACCACTCAATCTGTTGACCATGTCCACGTTTTTGAGGCTAGGTCACTCAGCCATTGGAGGCCAAATGCATTCAATTGGCTTCGCACTATTAGCGCATGTCAACAATGAAACACTGTGAGCCAGTTGACTCCTGTCCACCCTTGCCATGGTTACAGTGTAGACTGTAACCATGTAGAATTCAAATAAGTAGGTCATTTACCCCCAGTACTACACCAGACTGAAGTTTTATCTCAGAAAAGTACCAAACAGTAATTCAAATTTGAAAATGTTTTTAATTGCAATGAATCCAACTGGAAATAGACAACACAAAATGTCGCTTGATCCTTGAAGTAACTTAGCTGGATGGGTCTCACAGCTGCGTTGCCTCTCAGTCCTCCAGCGAGGGAAGCTTCTGCCTTCCCATCAGCATGCAGGTCCGATGATCAGCAGCCAAGGGTTGCTGGACAATCATCCTTGATATTTGGCTGCTTGGCTGGATGAACAAACTCAAGGACCGCTGGCTGTTGTCACGCTGGTGAGTCTCTGATCAGTCAGGTGGACGGCGTTTCCAGAGGACAGCTGCCACCTTCCCACTGAGGTCTTGGGCTGGTTTGAGCTGGTCTTGTTCAAAAGGAATCTCCACTGCAAACTTAAACCTAGATGTAATTCTCAAATTGCATTTGATAAAAAAGAAAAAGACATTTCCCCCTCCCTATGAAAAGTTTCAGGCTAAACTGGAGTTACTGTAGAGATGGCGGTCTTTTTTACAGTTCAGACTTCTGTGCCATTGATTTTATTATGTTCATGGGTCCAATAGCTTAGGGTACATTGAGCAATACCTGTTTTCCATTAGGAGGACTTATCCCACAACCCCTCCACTCCAGCACTATCCACCCTTCACTGACCAATCAGCACTCATGCTTTTAGCAGCACTCCTGCGGCCTGCACTGGGTAAACAGTGTCTGCCACACTGTTTGTCAGTGAAAGTTGCCTAACAATTTATCAGTCATCAGTAAGCATCTGGACAGCTGGGAGCTGGGTAAGCATTAAAAGTCAAAAAATTCCTGCCCTTTATTTTTCTCTCTTTCTTGCTATGTGTTCACAGGAGGAGCGGTTATGATGCAATGTTGCCTCCACAGATTTTCATTCCCCAAAAGGATCAGCGAGGAGTTCAAATGCACCCCCCTCCCTCCCTCCCAGCCTCAGTCCCTCTGGGTCCCTGCCTCCCTTTTTGCCTCTTTTTTTTTTTTCCAAGGATGTCACTCCCCTGGCTCCGGCGCACAGTAGACTGATTCTAATGGCTGATCCTATGAAGAAATACTGGGGACAGAGGGGTGGGAGGAGAAAGAAATTACTGCTCCACACTATTAACGTGCTTGCACACGGTGTTCAGTACACTGTTGAGACCTGAAGCTGCAGTTCATCACAGCAGCACATGCTGACTGACGTGTACCTGTGCTTTATGTGCAGCTGATCCACCTGAGGACCTGCGTGAGGAAGAGGCGTAGAGCGTTCTCACAGCCTTTTAGTTGTTTGTCGGAACTTGGATTTTTAATCTTCATACAGCTGCTTCCAGGTAGGTGCTGATCTCTAATGAACAGAAATAATATTCAAAAATAATCACGTGAGTGTGCATTCATTTAGAGTGACTTAGGCATTAACTTTGCACTTAATTAATAGTTTATATAGAGAGATTTTTTAAAGCTGAGGTCAGAAAGTATGGCTTAGGAATGTTCTTGCAAAAAAAAAAATAAAATGACAGATTAAAGTTTTGTCTTTTTATTTCCCTTTTGCAAAATTTACTTCTTATTTCCCCAAACTTGATTTTCTTCCCCCTCACTGTTAACTTTAGTTTTAATGCACTGTATTTATAGAAATCTGTAATTCAGCCCACATTGTGATGTTAATGAGCTGTCACATCCAGGACTCATTTCTCTGGGTGTAAAAATCTGCAGTGCAACGGAGATCAGTGCACATTTAGACGGCCGTCAGTGCTGATTTGAGTTTAAGAAAGTCAGAGTTTAGGTTCAAAGTAGAAGCATTAACCTCAAAGCAAATTCAACAGAGAATAAGAATATTTTATCCTCATTTATTTTATTGTGTTAATGCAAGTATTTTATGCAGCTTTCACATCAATTATATCAATAAAAATACACTTTTTTTCAAATAAGACACCGACAACAAAGAAGGCTTGCAGCTTTACATGTAATTAGTCCAGACAGCTACTGGAATGTTTTACTCTGGACGTCTTTCGTCTCTTCATGAATGCAGCTCTTTGAGTTCTTACAACTGGACCATAACCCCAAACAATAGTTTTAGTGGGACTCATAGTGCAAGAACTTGGCAGCACTCCTGAAATGCATGCCATAGTTTGCAAGGGTTAACGTCCCTTTCAACTCACATGTTACATAACTTACTTTTCAGGGTTTTGTTTGTTTTTTTTTTCAATGAAACAGGCTACAAGAGCTCCAAATGCAAAGCAGTAGGAGTTAGATCCAACAGCAGTGAATGAGCTGATCTTTGGTAAAGCGTATTAGAAGGAATTGTTTTACAATTCCTTCTAATACGCTTTATTATTATTATTATTATTATTTTGGCTTTAATGACCGAGTATGATCTGCAGGCTCGTTTTGTTTTCTCTTGTGTACACCGGGACTTCAGCGATCTAAAATGCATCTTCATATACATTAGATCAGGTCCTGGTAATCTTGCCCTCTCTTTCTCGTTGTCAGCAGTTGAGAACATGATGGAACAGGTTCTGTCATTCACCCGCTCCTTGGTGCGCAGAAAAGTGGTCAACCTGAATGACTTGGAGGACTCCAAACTCTGCCGCTGCCTGGGGACCATCGACCTCATTGCCTTGGGAGTGGGCAGCACTTTGGGCGCTGGCGTCTATGTCTTGGCTGGAGAGGTGGCCAAGGGAGACTCTGGCCCTAGTATTGTCATCTCCTTCCTCATTGCCGCCTTGGCCTCTGTCATGGCCGGGCTGTGCTATGCTGAGTTTGGCGCTCGCGTCCCCAAGACTGGCTCGGCCTACCTGTATAGCTACGTGACAGTGGGAGAGATCTGGGCTTTCATCACTGGCTGGAATCTAATCCTCTCTTATGTGATTGGTGAGTTAATCCCAATGGTTGAACCACGTTCATTTACTAACATACTATTTTTTTTTCATGAAGTATGATTTTTGTTTTTGTGACAGGCACCTCTTCAGTTGCCAGGGCGTGGAGCGGCACGTTCGATGAAATGATAGGAGGACATATCGAGACGTTCTGTAAAACCCACTTCAGCATGAACGCTCCTGGTTTGGCTCAGTACCCCGACTTCTTCGCTGTATGCCTGATTCTGCTGCTTTCTGGTAAGGCAGCAAGCGAAGGCTGACAAATGTAAAAACTCTAGTGAATATGATGAAAAGGAGGCAACCGTAAATGAATGGAAATTAGAATCGGCACAACTCAACTCATGATCCACAGCTGGCATAATCCAATAACATACTGGCAGGACATTGTGTGAGATGTAGCCAAAGGGCAGACTGGAGGTTAGTGGGAGTCCACGGGATGGACCGGCCACATAGACCCCTTGTTTTTCTGAAATGCCTAGCCTATGGCCGTAAACTTCATTTAACCTTCAATATCATATTAAGTAACAAGGAAAATATTAATTTATCTATTTCTTATGGATAAGTTCATAATAGTGCAGACATTAAAATCAGAGATATCTTTATTACGTTCTCCCTCAGCAAAAATTCAATATTTTATCATGGGTTTTAGCTCCTCATGAAATGATTACATTAGTTCACTGAAACCCAGAAACAAGTCTTTGGTTGTTTTTGAGTGGATGGCAGATGCAGCTCTGCAAAATAAATAAACTGAAACAACTTTGGTACAAGCTTTAGTTCCTGTTTTTCTGCGTAGAAATATCAAGGTTTATAAACACTCCTTATTCACTGAGGTCTGTAGTTCCGATTGTTTGGGAAGATGTTTTTAACATTTTCTTTTGTGAACGTCTTAATTGCACACATCCCAATTCGTTTTATTGGTGGTCTGATATTTATTACGTTTTCCTGACATCTACAGTTAATTATCGGTGTGACTACTGTACATACATTAGTGTTCAAAGAAACTGCAAATCAAAGAAAGTTTCATATTTCTATCTCTCAGTATGCTGGAATAGTAATGAGCATCAGAAAAGAAAACCTTTTCTGTATGGTTAAGACAAAGATAACTGACTGGCACAATCATGTATTTCAACACTAGCCTTTGCAGCTTATACACATTTTATTACCTATATCTGCTGCTGTATGTTTGAAATGGTATTGGAAGCCCCTAAGTTACTGTAGTCTCTGATTTAACCAAAGTAAAAGTTTCCCAGGAACCACCGGGACTCAACCAAGTCAGGACTCCAACTCCTGCAGAGCAGGCTAATGTTGCTAAAATTAATAATTAATGCAATACTGCATCACTAAACCAAAAAAAAAAGGACATTTGTTCACCTTAAAAGTCAACATTTCACTTGAAGGAATATTTGTTTACTTTTTCCAAGTTTTATCTAGCTGCAGCAATCTTCTTTGCCTGCTATCAGCACAAACCAGCCAAAGTAAGCAGAACAACTCTGTATCGCTCACGGTACCACGTCACACGTCAATAATGATGGAACTAGTTCACAGTGCTGCAGGCGACATCATGGCAGAGATAGCTAAGATGTGATACAGCCAGAGCGTGACCAGGCAGAAGCCATCTGGAGAGTGCTTTTCAAGAGTCTCTTCCTTTAATCGCCTTGTTGCAGCCTGGAAGCTGACTTGAACACACTCAAGCCACTTCATAAGAGCTATTTTATCTTCCTGGTGTATGTTATCCTAAAATATAATGCTAATTAACTTTGCAGTTCTGTATCGGCTCTGGTAACACCTGTTTCTGATGTTGGCTATAGTAACTGGAGCACTAATCAGAGAGCTCTACATACTCAGGGTATTTAAATGCCAATTCAATTTTTAACGATTTTCTGTGCAAAGCCAGGCGTTACACTCAGCTTCACATGATGTAGTAAGTCATACTTGTTGCTATGTAACCTGTAACGTTTCAGTTCAGGCCTCTCCCAGCTGTAATCCAGGTATGGTTTTCTCTTCTGAGGAGACAGCAGCCTCAGTTAGGATTGTCAGGTTTGGCGAGGTTTTGGGTGTGCAGAGCCCGGGTTAGGCTTTCATCTAGGAAGACTTAGTCCCACAGTAAAACTTTTCATTTGGAGAGGATGAAGGCCTAATCCGGTTTGTGCACCTAGATTTAGTGTGTTAGATGACTCATGTCTTACGTGGTTCAGGATATATCCCCTGGCCACCAGGACTTCAACTAGCATGACTACATGGACTTAGCTATAGCAATACCTATTGACTAAAGCTTCAAATGATTTGTATAATTTCATTATTAGTATTTTAAAACACTGCGTTAAGCTGTTTAAAATCCACTAAGCCAGTATTATAACAGTGATCTTGTTTTAAAGTCTGCTGTGTTTGCGTCAATCCAGGACTCCTGTCATTTGGAGTGAAAGAATCGGCCTGGGTCAATAAGGTCTTCACTTCAGTCAATGTCCTCGTCCTCTTGTTCGTCATTGTGTCCGGCTTTGTCAAAGGGGATGCAGACAACTGGAAGATAACTGAAGAGTCCCTTATAAATGTCACCATAGTTAAAAGGTAACGTATCTATGTGGATAACAGCTTAGTCAATTCATACCAGCACACGTGGATCAGTGCTCCTGTCAATCACTCTCGTGAAAAAGGCAGTAATCCGTGTTTCAGGAACTTGTCAGCGACAGCCAATATTAGCAGCGATTATGGCGCCGGAGGCTTTATGCCATATGGCTTCAGTGGGACCCTAGCTGGAGCTGCCACCTGCTTCTACGCTTTTGTTGGGTTTGACTGCATCGCAACAACAGGTGAGTCCAGGAAAAAGCTTCTGATCTGGCCTGGCTGATTTTCATCAACGCTTCATCCAACGACACGTTTTTCTGCCCGTGACAGGTGAGGAGGTGAAGAACCCTCAGAGGGCCATTCCCATCGGCATTGTGGTGTCGCTCACTGTGTGCTTCCTGGCGTACTTTGGCGTGTCGGCTGCGCTCACCCTGATGATGCCCTACTACCTGCTGGATGAGAAGAGCCCTCTGCCCATGGCCTTTGAATACGTGGGCTGGAGTCCTGCCAAATATGTGGTTGCTGTGGGTTCACTGTGCGCCCTGTCTACCAGGTAACCCTGAATTTGTCCTTCAACGTTATTATTATTCTTAGTAAAAGCATTGAGAAAATTATTCATAAGACTTTGATTTCAGAACTATATAGATATGACATAGTTAGATGAGAGTTGCTAAAAAAAAAAAAAAAAAATGAAGCATCTCAGTCCTTGTCTTGTAATTGGATTGATTCCTGTTGCTTTGGTGGGCGCAGTGCTTCATCATCTGTTTCAAAGCATCATCTTAATTACGTGGTGTAATGTTTGTGATTTAAACTTGTCAAAGAAGCGTGGATGTGTCTCAGAACAACATGTTGGTGTGAATTAATTCTGTCTTTCTTTCCTTTTGGTGTCATTTACCGTTTTGTTCTCTGGCAGCAGATCAGTAAAGATGTCATTAATCTACTCATCTCATGATCTGCATTGATAAAGTTGTCAGAGCTGCCTTGAATCAATTACATTTGGTCCAAGTCAATAGCTGTACGTGGAACCGGTGCCGTCACTGTGGACTATTGGCCCTATTTTGCAAGACAGTCATTTGTAAAACTGCTTTAACGTACCTTTTTTTTTTTGCTTGTGGTGAAAATGTAAACATTTGACACAGAACTCAAGCTGTCCTTTTACACCCATTTGATAAAACACTCTAAAGACATCAGCTATCTTTTATTTTCCAGAAACAACTCCAGTCCACGGTCCTTGTCAAATATTCAGACCTTGTGGGGTTTTATGAAATTCAACAAAAACTTAATTCTGTAATCCCCCTCTTTGTATGAAGTTTTATTTAACTGACACAAGCAAGGAAAACATTTTTTGTCTCCCCTGATCCATCTTATTGTACTAAGAAAATACATTAAAAAATTTTTTTAAAAATACAGAAACTACAATGTGGTGCCATCAACATGCAACAACGACAAAGGTTTCCCAAATATCCAAATAACATTTTATTTTTAAAGAATTTACAATAAGCATATCTATCTATCTATCTATCTATCTATCTATCTATCTATCTATCTATCTATCTATCTATCTATCTATATATATA
>JAOWBL010000002.1:14885203-14961008 GCA_028564865.1 Zenarchopterus dispar
TATATATTTTTTTTTTTTTTTTTTACATAAAACTATTTCATGAAGTCTGTACTCTACTGACACTCCATGTTTAACGTTTACATTGCAGCTTACTCATGGTTTCTATAATGTTTTAGACCGGCTACACTCATCCTTGTTCCAAAATTTCAAATCAGGTTTAACCTCAAGTTTAGATCCAGATTAAATTTGAATTGTTGTGATTTAGGTGATAACTCTGGTTTAACATGGTAAGTTGATCATGTTAACTGACAGTGTAACAGTTATGTTTTGGATCGTTTTAGATTGTTGTAGCAAACCCACATAGAAAAAAGTTGGACCACATCCAGCTCATATTCTTTTATACTATGAATGAATTTACAAGTCAATTACCAAAAAGAAAGTTTGTCAATAATAGAAGTGTTTCAGCAAGACATGTATGCTTCTGTGGCAATCTTTCGAGCAATCACTGTTTGTGATTTTTCCATCTTTCGTGCTCAGGGACAAACACTACTCTGGTCATAAGGCCTTTCTAAAGTGGATCACTGAATGATAAAAACACAAACACACAAAAAGCACCTGACTGTTTTCAGCCAGCTCTTTCCTCTTCTTCCCCTCTGCAGCCAGCTTCTCCATTAGGACATTATTCTCTGCTGTTAACTTTTCAATCTGTCCCTGTGAGTAAAACAGTAACAAAGCGACTTTATAAAACTTTACAGATTTCTGTCATCACATGTTATTTTTAAAATTGGATAAACTCACAGACAGAACAGCTTCAGTATTCTTTAAGGTTTTGTCCAAGGACTCCAGCTCCTCATTGTGGACTTTCCTGAGCTCTGAAATGTTTACAGGTTTCTGAAAACCCAACTATATATCAAAGGTCAAAGATGATCAAGTTTTTTTTGACTATGATGCATTGTTACAACTGCAGTAAAAGTAATTTTAAAAAATAATTGCATAAATTACCTAAAGGAAGTGACAAAAAGGCAAAGTTGCTCTCAAAGTGGTAAAACTCTGTCCAGTTGCATTGACCCACCTTCAAGTAACGTTTGATACTGCCGTGTTGTATCTTGCAGCTGTTCTGTGTGGCTGTTCTCTAGTTTCAGCTTCATAGCTTCATAATTGGCTTTCAGTTCTTCCATCTAAAAAAAAAAAAAAAAGGATGTGACTATTCATTTTCAAACATCACTGGTCTAGATTATCGATCTGGAGGCATTGCAAGGCACTGCATTCAAATTAAATCATTAACACTAAGAATTCTAACAAGAACACACAAAAACACAAGCCTCTGCTGGCATCGGAACTTTTGCACCCAAAAAAAAAAAAAAAAAAAAGAATTTCTTATTCAGTAAATGTGACATTATTAAATATTTGTATAAAAATACAAACTTTGTAAGCATTTTTACTTTAAACTTTGTCTCTGATGAGAAAGATAATTGACAGATAAAAGCACTATAGGGACGACCTGCTGCTGCATGTCAGTCTTGCACTTGTCAGTCTCGGTCTGGTAGGTGAGATGAACATTGTTCCACTCAGCCTGGTAGAAGGCCTCCAGCCTCTTCTCCAGCTCCATCAGGTCCTTCCGGTGCTGCTCCTGCATTTTCTGCAGCGCATCCTCCAGAGCTGCACGCAACTCCTCCTTCTCCTTCTCCAAACGGTCAGACGAGTGGATGGAGCAGACTGCATTGAAAAACACAAGGCAGTATTTTATCCTGGTGACAGAGTAATAGTTTGAGTCGTATTGAGTTATTGTATGCAGCTGTGTGCACAGTGATATTAATTTGAAAAAAGCTGTAGGAAAAACTGCACTAAGAATGACTTGTGTAAGAAACCTGATATGTCCACAAGAGAATCTTGTTTAAGCGATTTCGTCCTTTCATGTCGTTGTGGAATGCCAAATGCTCTCCATAAGGAATGGAAAAGCTGACTTTCAAAATAGAGGTTTCTCTTGCACCTGTTCTGTGTAGGACAACTATATAGTGTTATTTATAGGTAGATTAAAACTCTTAAACAAGTCTCAGTTGTTCCTCTATGTCCTGACAAGGTTTCTTCAAACTACAAGCTGTCAATTTGCCTTTTTTCTTAAAATAAAATACTTTATTTCCAATTAGTGGCTTTTGTTCTGTAAACCTGCCTCACCATATCCTAACCAACTGAAGTTTCCTAACAAAAGATCATGTCTAGTCTGGGGCAGGTAACACTGACCAACATCTTACATAACATCACCAGTTCAAGTAGCTGTGACACCAACACTCCTGATATCCATCAGTTCAACGAGGACTTTAACTCATGAAAGTGACAAAAATGATGTGCACTAGACAGTTGCAAATACTTTGTATCTCAAATGTGAATTCTTTCATGATCTAAATACTTGAGTTATAGGTATGAAATAGTACTAAACTCAGATGTCATCCATCTGTTGTATAAACAGGTATAGCAACTATGTTCTCATTCAGTGCTCATAGGAAACATTGAAGGTACATGGACCATATCCTAATACAAGTTATATCACAATAATAACACACAAGTGAAAGGTAAGTGAAGGAACTGTATGGCAGTGCCTGGTTTTAAGAATTCACTTTATCCAGAGTGGAATAATGGCAGCAAATCCAGGAGCAGGCGCCAAGTTAACATGGGGAGGATCTATCATGTTCTGGCATGTACAACCCAACAACAGGAGCCAAGCATCCTACAATCAGGTACCTTGCTAGTCCTCACAAAAACCAAACTGTTCACAGAGTAGAGCAAAATCAAATCCAATTATGCTAAAATTAGCTTAATTTTGGCCCACAGGCAAAAAGATTTAAAAAAAAAAAAAAAAAAAAAAAAAAAAAGCATTCCAGACGATGAGGCCAGTAATATTATGTAGAAGTCTGAGGAATGCTAGAGGTTATATTCTAAATGCTTTAAGCTATAACTAATTTGTGTGTGCAAAGTGAAAATTAAATGGACAATTGTTAGAAACACCTTAAAAGAATGAAAAATTTTCGTGAGTAAAGAAAACTCAAAGTAACAAAAAAGAAAGAAAAAACAAACAAACATGTCCAGATGTTCAAAAACACTTTGCAACAAAATACACGAGGTCCATCTGAGGTCACAGTTTGTCTCACAGCCGCCCTGAAGTGGAGAATATGTTTGGGTGCAAATACAACAACACCGAGCATGTAAGAGCAGTCATGTGGGAGTCGCGAGGCTGTGCTAGAGAGGAGGAGCCATGTCACTACAGCTGCCTTCAGTCAGAGAGATGAAAGCTGGTGTGTGAACATGAGTTAAAGAGTGCAAGTGTATGCAGGGCTAATCTGTGTGACGGCACTTAGACTGTGGATAAAATATCGGTCATTTTCCGGCAGCCTGCTCAAGGTCTCTGGTGGCGTGCCATTCCACCGGTTGAAGCCCCTCCCTGTGTGGAGTCAGAGTCAAAATGCAACAGAGTGGGGAATGGACCAAAACTGCTTTAGGCATCGATGTCAAAAAAATAAGTGAATGAAAATCTTTACAGCAGAAAAAGGGAAACAATGTGATACCACTTTAGTTAATAAGAGGTAGCAATAGACACACACACACACGTCGAAAGACCATGGGGGGCAGGGTCTTTTATGATACACTCAGTGTAAGACCAAGGTGAACTGACTCACCCAGCTCTTCTCGGAGGCTGACCAGCTCCTGGGACAGCTCTCTGCACTGTCTTGTGGCTTCATCACGCTGCAGACAGAAACATTTTTTTTTAAATAATATTTTTAGAAAAAACAAAAAAACATCACATTACAATTACAAATGAGCAATACCAGAAAAGCTACACTGATACACAAGCTTCTAATGAACCCATATTCCTTCAATTTTCCCAATTAAAAATGTTAGTTGTGTTCAACTAACAAATGAAAACATTAACAAGATAACAGGCCACAAGAAAATGCCCTTAATAATGACAGGAGGAAGAGAAAAGGAAAACATTTAACTCTTGCCTTCAGTTTCACTCATGCCATGCTAATTTCCTCACCCTTTGAGTCAGTGTTTCACCTGAAGTCTGTGCTGCAGTGTTGCTGATAAACTCCAAACTGATGTATAAATGATTCAAAAAAAAAAAAAAACCCACTTCACCTCCCAAAGATTACATTTCTCTTACTATGCTGAATCACATCCACAGCCTGACACTACACAACTCATTACAGAGCACATTTGCTTGAAGAAAAAAAAAAATCTTCTCAGTTATCAGTTTACATTAGCAAATCTGTTTCCACTCTTTACTGCTGTTCTCCAGGTCTGCATCTATATCTCACTGCAGAGTAGAACAATGTCGGAGCCAGTTACCCTCTCTGCAGCGCAGGGATCACTAAAGCATGCTTTGCTGCCAGAACAGCCCATGGTCCAGCCTCAGCCTGAGGCTTGGTTGCTGAAGTCCCCTCCAGTAGCTATGGAGACCCCAGTACTTCAGGACAAACAGTGGTCCATGTGGACACACCACCTCCACACACACTTCTTCCTAGACTGCTCTGACTGCATCTGAGACAGGACTGAAAAAGCCGCTACACAGGCTGGGGTGAGTGACTGCAGAGTGCATTACCGTATTCCACCTAAAACAAGAGAGGCAGGCTACAGTATGCCTGAAAACCAGACTCATCATCACTGAGGAGAGGCCACTTTAAGACGGCTCTAAAGGCAGCCGGAGTGAAGCAAGCAGATAAATTGCAGAGCTGCCTGACATCACCCCGATGAAGACAGTCTTCTGCTGTGCAGTGACCCACCCAAGGGATACAAGGAGAGTTTCCAGTATCACTATCCCCCACAACTCATCGCAACCCACATGAACTCATCCCCTTTCCCCTCCATACCATTACCCCAGATTCTGCTGGGGACTTCCAGGATGCTTAAGTTCACCCTCTCCATTAGAGGATGATACAATGTTATGACAGATCAAATTTCACATTTCTCTGTGAGCAAAAGTATTTCAGTTAATATGGGATCACCTTAAGAAAATTTGCTTAAGAGGTTTCAATTAAACACCTGCCCCTTAACAGGTTAACAGAGAGACTTCTTGCTCAAATGTGTTTGAGTGTTTCACTCATTCCTGCTTGTTTTTCCCCTAAATTTTCAATTTTTATTCAATACGAGAATTGTTTTTTTTTTTTTTTTTATAGAACTTTTGTTGGTAATTTCTGTCTCATACAACACTTTCACAGCAAAGTAACAACCTCGCATTAAAATAAAACCTAGATAACCCATTTACAGCTTAAAATGATCCGTCTGGATGCACATGTGATTTTAATTCTATTTTCATGCTACAACTAAGAAAAAAAAAAAAAAAAGGTCAAAAAGAGCAAAAATGTCTTTGTATAGAAAGACGATAGTCTTGATATAGAGTAACACAATTGCTGTAATTGCTGCAGATCAAGTTCAAATTTCCTAGGGATGTTCTAACAGTACCCAAGCTGAGCCAGTTAATACCACGCTCTGGAGTGTGCCTGCATCCCTACAGTCACATTAAACTAATGGAACAGTCTTCTACTTAACAGAAAGTGTGGTAAACCAGCGCCTGCACTTACACACGCCAGGAAAAAGATAAGAAACTATGCACATTCCTTGCTTAGTGTTTGGCTGTTGCTCATAACCATATCAAGTCAACAGCTGGTACATTCTCACGCCATGATGGCAAGGTCCAGAGTTGTAATCTTGCAGTCCTGAGTGGCCACCACATTCCAGTCTGCACTTTAGGAACACAGATGTGCCCATTAAAACATGACACTTTACAATGGTAACTTTGTAAATTACATAAATCTTATGAGATCACATGTAGCTTATGGGACAGTGTCTCATATTTGGCATGTTTTTGTATTTACAAGATCCTAGATTGACAGTTGAGGGGTTAAAAATAAAGCAGGACATGCAATAGTTAATGTTTAGTGAGTGGGAGGAGGCTGTAACAGCTGCTTTTCTGCCAGAGGAACAAGTATGTTTTTAGTATTTCAGTTTCACAACCCAGCTGCCCAAACAGAAGGATATGAGTCAAACGTCTGTGACTGAAGATCACACCCTGTGTCTTATATACCATTACAGTTGCATCACATATGTTGGCATGGTTATTCTTTAAGCTGTTTCTGCTTCAAATGTGATCATACCACTGCATACAACAGGGTCCAAAAATCTGACACAAAGGGGGAATTTCATTTTGCTGCATACAAGCCTGCAAATAATGTTTTGAATAAAATAAGCAGAATTAATCAATGAAAAAAAATGTTTTGAAACGGAAAATAATAAAAATTCTGCTTTTCTACATCAGTAATTGATAAATAAATACAGGAGATGGATCATATCAAATACTTTTTTTTTTAGTTTGTCGTTTTAAACAACATAAGACTTCCTTGTACTGCACTGAAGCACATATTCAGATGACAGTCAGGTGGATTTGAGCTACTCAAACGCTTGTTAGTTTAACAAAATATTACTGATCAACATTGTTGCAGTGACACATGATGGCAGAGTTAAGTAACAGTGTTGGCAGTAAAATCTTCATAAGCTTAATAAAGGCTTCATTGCAAATTTTTCTAAACAATTTACACTTTTTTTGATATGGGGGAGGATTAATAACAAACAATGGTAATCGACATGGCACCATAAGAGTGCAGCATCTATTGGCTCTGCAGTCTTTTTTTTTTTTTTTGGCTGTGCTTCCATTCATTAAAAGCATTGCTGAAGAAACACCTAGAATTTTATTATCTTTATTTAGCCGGTGCTATCCAAGACAATGCTGCAACAGCTACAGTTTACAACATGTGGGCCAAAGGACTTACAACATGAAGGTGACTCCCCTCCTCCCAAGGTAACATTTTTACAAAAATCATGAAACACTATTCAAACTTAGCAGCAAAAAACTTAAAAACCTTGTAATGAACACTCAAAAATGAATACACAGATCAGCTGTGTCCAGTTCAATCTTGTGCATCAAAACATGAATATTTTTCCTAGATTCACCTTCACAAATTGAGCCAGAACTGATCAATCAAATGCTCTCTACATCTTGATAAAATAAATATGTGTCTGTTCAACCTCTCATGGTCTCACATTTGCTCTCCAAGCTGTTGCTGGAAATAGAAATGATATTTGGTAACAACGGTGTCAGTCTAGAGGTTCTGATGTTGCCCTTTATTTTTCGATGGATTACAGCTGGAAGTGTTGCAACAAGTCTTTGCTGTGGAAGAGCTTTTTACATTTACAAGCACCAATAGACTCCAGTATTTATTCGCCTTTTTTTTTTTTTTTAAAGATAATTTGTCAAGAAATGTCTGCCATTTACACATAAAATAAAAGCTAAAAACAAAATTCCCAGAGTTTAGAAAAATCTTACCTCAGCCAAGGTACGTTGCAAGACAATGGCAACTGCCTGAAATCTACAGTCGCTGGCTGTTAGGAGCTGTTTGAGCTGCTCGATGTTCTGGTCATTCCTCTCGTCCTGCGTAACACTTGATTCTACCTCATTCTGAGGTCCAGCACCTGGGTTTGGCTGCCGGGAGCTGGCCTTTGATTTGTTCCTGTCCACTGCAAAAGCACATGAGTTGAGCGTTGTGACAACATTGATCATGAGCATACTTCTTTCCATATCCACTGCAGATGACCTGAAAATGAGACCATCCAACCCATAAAGCTTCTGGTTGCTTTACAGAGTGCAGAAATCCAGTGACTGTGGCGTCTTGTGCACCAAGTGTACTGCCCCGTCGGCTAATCTGACAATTCCCAATGCTGCGCTTCAAATACAATTAGTTTTCCATATCCTAATTAAATCCAGTACTCTACAGTCACCAGTCAGCAAGGACAGCTCATTTTACCAAGGCCATGCAACTGTAGTTTTGATTTACATCAGCTTTATAAATACATCACTGATACATGATAGGTGCCATAAATCCTTCTAATAAAAGAGAATATTGTTTACTTCATTACAATGATGCTACGTCAATACAGAGAAATGTCTACAGGACCTATTTCCACAGACTTAAGTACACAGGAAGGAAAAACAGGAAAAAAAAAGTCACTGATAATGTTTAAGTATCTCTCCAACAAGAAATTTTACTCTAGCATGTGAAATTTATGTAACAGCAGTAAAGATGGTGTGAGGCAAAATAATGCACTGAGAAGACTGCGAGGGTACATATTAACACTTGTCTGCTGTTTGACAATATAAAACGGTTTATAAAAAAAAAAAAAAAAAAAAAAGATTAAAGTTAAAGATACATGTTCAATTCCATCTTTTAAAAAAGGTTAAGTGTTAAAACTTAATATAATGTACTTAAACTCTACATATATCTCCAACTCATGGAGCATTCATCATTATGCCCTTCATGAAGTACAAAACCTGGACCATAGTCAAGTTAAATTTAGATGCACTAAGCAGTGTATCATCTGACAACATCAGACAATTTAAGGATAGCAACAGCATGTTTACAGAGGAATATAACCTTCTCTCAGCATGTATTCTCATGCTTTTTAAAGCAGAAGCTTCCATCGGCTGTCAGGGAACACGCTTCATCATGTTAGTTCAAAAAGCTCAACCTAACTTCTCTTAATAGTGAGATGACTCTGAACACAGGTCTGATTGAGGAGGTGAGAGTGCAGAGAAGATAAAGTCCTGGCTAGGCGGCCCAACAATGTAAACACTGCTAAATATATATCGTGATCAGTTTTGCAACTGCATGTAAAGTTCATTATGTGATCAACAGTTTCTTTCTCAGACTCACAAGACAAAGCAAAAAGATCATTAACACTGAAGTGCAACTGGTGTCATGTTTTTTCTCTCAAAATATACGCCTTTGACTTTCAAGACATATCCAGGATCAGGACTAGACAATATCCAAAACTGATCAGTTCTGAAGTCCTAAAACTCTGTACAAGAGTTTTTCAATGATTATTTTTATTATGTAATCATTTTTAAAATCCCTGTACAACAAGAGACTAACAATAGATTAAAATTTTTTTAAAAGTTACTGGCTAACAGCACAGTGGTAGGTAATGCATTGAAATAAAGTGCAATAACAAATAAACGGGGGGGGGAAATACCATGCCGGTAGAAGACATGTACAGACGTCTGTACTTAGTCTGTTTTGTTCAAAATCCACACAAGGTCATCCAATTAATCATTTGTGGCCTGCAGCTCTAATCCAAGTCAGCAAGCAACTTCACTTAGTCAAGTGGCTCTATAGTTACTGACTAAAGTTAAACATCCATTCATATATGCTGCACACAAACTCTACGTCTTTACGACACCTAGACTACAAATCATATTTTCAAATCTTTTTAAAAACACAAGCTGCCATCAAAAGCACTTTGGGACAGTCCAAAACTTCAGGAGAATATGTAGAATCATCTGTTAAATGAGAACAATTCCAGCAATGAATAAGTGAGTAAAGTTTTGACTGGCATTGTAATTCAAATCATTAACCATACTTTTACAATATGTACTATAGTTTAACATTTATTTACAAATATAAATAATACAAACAGCTGAGCAGTACAGCACTGCTCTTAATCATTGGGATGATGAAGCTCATTAAATATAGAAAGGTTTGTTTTTGGCCTATTTACATCGCCCTCTTCTGGTTATTCTAAGTGCACCAACATAAATTACAAAACGGGTCTGAGTGCAGAATAACCTGCAGCTCTGTTGCAGTGAGACTGAGCTGAGGGAGAAAATGATTGGACATGTATCGAGTAACAGCGTGGACATTATGTAAGACTATTAAATTCAAGAGAATTGTCATCTTCTATTTAAACAATTCATAAGATTATCTAGGAGCTGGCAAAGTTCAAAATCAAGACACTGGTAATGTTAGAAAGTATATTGAATTTTAAAAAAAATTTTAAAAATAGATTGCATTTCAGAACTGATGCCCCCGTAATATAAAACTATTCTTTTTGTCGTTTTTTTAATGTATTTCATGTTTTTCTTCTGACCACAATATAAGAAAGAAAATATGATCAAATTGTCACCAAAAGTAATAAGCCAAATAAAATGGCTTTACATAACTACGCAAGCCTTCATCTGACTACTGCTCCATGGCAACAGAAGACCTCCGGCTATTTTTGTCAAAGGTCCAGATGATGACACATGGTGTCTTTTTGAGATGCTCCCACACTCACAATCATTGTCTACAACTCTGACTTGTACACGTAATATCCAATACTGAGTGAGCAAGAGACTCTCGAGCATTGTGCTCTGGGGAGATATCACATCATAGCACAAAGCATGGTGGGTGATGAGACCCCTCACAATCAGACGCTTGTTGTACTGCCCAGTTGCCACAATTGCAGGCAGTAGTTTTCAGTGTAGACTGAAAATTAGAGATATTCAGCTAAAATAATTGCATAAAACCATACTATACCGTTAATACAA
Source organism: Zenarchopterus dispar (assembly GCA_028564865.1). Classification (NCBI taxonomy): domain Eukaryota; kingdom Metazoa; phylum Chordata; class Actinopteri; order Beloniformes; family Zenarchopteridae; genus Zenarchopterus; species Zenarchopterus dispar. The sequence continues at coordinate 14,895,555 of JAOWBL010000002.1, forward strand.
TAACTGACTGATGGAAACAGTTCATAAAAACACGTGGTTGAGAGCACCACATTTCACACATATTTCAAAGAAAAAAATTAACTCATTTTAAGATTTACTTACCACTAAAAGAAAAAAAATAAACTTGTAAAACTAAGACTAAATTTGGTCAAAACACTTAGGACTGCCACAGGGAGTTGTGTAAACGACAGGTAGATATTGTATTTCAGCAATACTGTTCAACACCCACAATATCCACAAGAATAATCTTTTGCTTAAATTGATGTCAGATTTGTAAACATATCCTGAAAATATGTCTCAGAGAGTCACAAGTTAATATGACCAAAGTAGGTAAATGAAAGCTGAAACTATTGCTTTGCCATCTCTTAAACGCTGCACTAAAAATAGCCTTCAGAAACCGAGATCTGTTTTAAGAAAAATGGCAATGGGTTTGGCTCTGTTAATGTAGCATACTAAACCAGAAATTTGTGAAAGTTAAAAACAACATGAAAGTCAGGAACAACATTTCACACTAAACTGACTGACCTGTTCGAAAAACCACAGTGTTCTTCCTGCATCCTGACAGCAGCTGAATGTTTCGGAGTAAACCTTTGGCTGTGAGACGCACATGGATATTTGACAAGGAGAGCTTTGGAGACCATAACATCTCTCAAAAATAATGTGAAAAAACCACTGTTGACTTAAATAAAAAAGCTGATGTCCTAGTGTAAATGCTTCATTCTAGCCATAAGCCACAGAGGAAGGAAAAGCAATTCTAACAGAAGAACTGGCAAAAAATAAACAAAAATATAAATAAATACAAAGCAGTAGTAACATTTATTACAATGGGACACCCTTAAAAAAAAAAAAAAAAAAAAAAAAAAAAAGGTGCCCAGTTCAGAATGACAGGTCTCCAATCTTAAATCTAATTCCCAGCTTTGGAAGCCAGAAAAGGCTAAGAAGGTCAAAGGCTGGCCAGTGTCTTATGGCACAGTCAGAGCGATGTGGTAGGCAAGCAACAAAGAAATTTTAAAAAAAAAAAAAAAAAAAAACAAGTGGGGCAGGAAAAAAAATGTTTTTTTGCAAAAATCAGTTAATCCTCTTAGTAAAGCCTGGATTCAGTAACTTGCCAAATGCGAGTCTTTCCTAGCAGACTAAAGCAGCATCTCTGAGTTTGATGATGGCGGATTTGTAGCAGAGCCAGGATGCAAATGGAGAAAGCTGAGGGGGTGGGGGCAGAATGGCAGGAGTAAACAGCATAACTACAGCCAATGGGAATTTAATGTAGTCTCCTGACTCCTCCTCTCATTTATTCTGTGTCCTTGTGTCGTCAGCAGAGGGATGGCAACAGGGCAAAGTTTGGTCCAGAAATTCCAATGAAAACAGCATACCAAGCAAATGTTTTGGTAAAAATATTCTCCAAACTATGCTTGGAAATCCTACTTGATTCATAACTCAAATGACTATTTAAAAGAAAATCTTAAAGTATTTTGGCTACATTTTTTCTTTCAAACTGCAAGGTTGATCATACTGTAATAAAATAATACAAGGAGGGCAGAGCAGAAACCTACAACACTTCTTAAAGCAGCACGTGAGAACCTGTTGGAGGCAGGCTCACGGAGACCAGACATTACAATGTTAGTATAATCACAGCAGCAATGGTACAAGGGAGGGACGGCTGACAGGAAGACTAATTAAGAGCTTCGCCATAAGGCATCAGGTCTCCATTTAAAATGTAAATAATTTAGAAAAATGTTATAATGCTCTTTTATCTCCTATAATCAAGTCTCCCAGTAAGATGACATAAACTTATTTGAAACTTAGGGATATAATTAAATAAGTCACTGGCAGAAAAATAAATGTTGGATCCATCCCCCCCCCCCCCCCCCCCCCCCCAAGAAAAAAAAAAGGAGGTGAAAACTTACCTGTTCCACTTGAAGTTGCTCGAGGAAATCGCGACGAAGTATTTGCTTTCAGAGGACAGACAGCAGAATTTGATGTTCCTTTACTTGAGGAAGCAGCCGGCTTGTACGCCGTGGTTAAACCTGTAAAAAGCAAAGAGATCCAGGTGAAAGATAGACTGAAGTTAACCTGACAGTTTTAACGTAGAACTGATTTATGATCATTTAGCAAAGTGAAACTCAAAGCTCCCTCATCAAGTATTTTTACAACACAACACATTAAGACAACAGTATCATTTCCAGCTGATTGACCTGGAGGGTTTACATCTGTTAAGAGGCGTTTCTTTTACCTGGTCCATTGTTTTTTGCAGGTGTCAAGGTGAGTCTTGTTTTCGGTCCGATAGATTTAAGAGGAGCTGGTTTATGTGTAGTTCCTCCTGAAACTGAACAAAAAGTTGTGTGGGTTGAATACTCTAAAAATATAAAAGCACTTGAAATTCAATGATCAGCACAAGTATGTGTGGAGCTCTTAATACAATACAGTACTACTGTTGTCTCCACAGCCCTCTCGCTATATACACACACACACACACATATCTTTTGCAACCTTATATGCCACAATCTATAAAATTAAAATATAAACAGTTAAGACTATAATGAAACCTATGTTCTACTATAATGACAAAGTGCAACAGGGTAAGATGAAGCAAATAATCTATAGATGTGAAATAAAAATTATATACTTTGAATAGCTTACAAATTATTATTTCCCACCAACCTGAAAGATTTGATTACCAAAAAATACTTTACTTTAGAAGACTCATAACTCTTTTTCCAGTCTCACTTACTTCTCAAAAGCTTTTTACCTTTCCCATTAAATGCAGCTATCAAAGGCAGTATACAAAAGCGATAGGATCCGATAAGCAGGCATGTCAACAGTGTGAGATCACAGTGGGATGGCTCACTGTCTTGTACACCCAAAAAAGACTCATTGAAAATGTGAGCTGGTGTCTCAGTCCAAGTGCAGCTTCGAAGTCCGGTGTAGCCAGCCATTAATTTTCATTTAAAATAACTAACTAAGCACATAGATAGTGACCGCTCCACTTAAATCCACCTAGGCTCACATCAGTTGTAGTGTCTGTTCTTACTCCTTCAGGCAACATGTGATAAGTAGAGTGGAACAAAATTCATTGCCATGACAACAAGGGTGGGGGTGGGGTGTCCCCAGTTTGGGAAAATGGTCCAGTCAGCCAATCACAGGCATCGGCGATGTTGATTCTGGGAGGAGAGGCCACTGTATACCAGTACTCACTCACTTCATTAAACACACCAGTAAGTACCAAAGTCTCATCATTTAAAGACATTTAAAGCTCAGCTGCAATCCAGATGAGCTGCTAGTGCTGCCCTGGAGTTCATCTCATTCATTAAGGTAAAAAGGACAGATTTTCACAGATTTTTATGTTTTTAATTTCAGGGATCTGAATAGGAATACAACATTTGAGAAATGCCACACACTTAAGATGCAAGAATTCTATATATTGGCAGATTTGAAGGTTTTAAATTTAACAAAAAGGATTTTGGGCTCATTGGAAGATTTTTATTCGAGCCCAGGCCTGAAGTGGGTCAAACCTTTAAAAAGCTGCCCCTCCCCTACTAGACTAGATGTGCCCTCAAAAGCCAGTATGGAAATCCTGACTTTCAAAACAGAATATAGCTGAATTTCAACACACATGTAAAAGCATATGCAGACTAAATGTGATTGTTGTAAAACTATGTAAATTCTTTGAGGCTCACCTGGTATATTCCGATTAGCGCCTTGAGCAAGCTCTCTGTAAACAGTATGTTCACCAAGACCCTTGGATAATCCTGGAGTTTTGCGTGGTAGTCTGCTAGCAGGAGTAAGTGAAGGTCCCATAACAGAGGGGCATTTTGGAGTTGGAGGGGGCCGGACTCCGCTCAGCTGGGACTTCCTGCTATGGGATGGCTCCTCCGTGCCTTGTGCTCCTGGGATACAGTGGAGAACAATTAGTTCAGCAGCGTACATAAATCTCTTCATTATTGTCCCAGACAATTTCACCAACAGTAGTACAATGAATCGGTTAAATTTTATATTTTTGATATGACAGACAAAAACAAAGTAAAAAAGCAATGGCGTTGACAACACTGAAAGCATCTTTAATAGCGCAAAAAAAATGCAGGAAGCTCAATTACAGTGTAACTTTTATTTCAAATCATAACTGAAACATTTAAAAAAAAAAAATCAATACAAGATTTCAGATGTTATTAACCTCAAAACAAAAATGTTAGCGTAGCCTAAGATATTTATAGAGAATACCCTATTGTCCAACATAATATGATACTAGCACCTGTTTCTTCTAATGATCAAACTAATAAACCATCACCATGCTCAAACATCCTTTTCTCCTCTCCTCATTTGGAACCTGGCTCAGTTCATCAAGAGCATCGGAGCAGACAAATTCATCATTTGCTCAATGCCACCCTCTAATGGAAACGTTGCACATTACACCAACCCATTCAATTCACCATTTAGAGAATTATTTTAGAGAGCCATTACAATAGTAACATAAGACTGGCTTTATTCATTTCCACAGTCCAAAAGTAGCTGTAATGTACTGAATAAGTGCAAACCCTGTGTAACTCAAAATAAATTCCCACGATATACTTGGGGGATACAGAAATCCAAACCAACAGTTTTTTACAAATCTGTCATGGCTCAACATCTTTAGATCTTTGTTTTGTATCTAGAAAGTCACAGAAGTAATGCTGACTGTGACCTCTCACCATTACTACAAATAAAAAAAATTTTAAAAATAAAATAAATTTTTAAAAAATGCTACACAACATTTCTCTGAAAAACTATGCATCTAGTCGAAGACCATTCCTACCTGTATTGTTCTGTTGGACTCTTGAGATCTTGACTTCAACCCTCCCTTGTGTTCCCTGTCTCTGCCTGGCTGACAAAGAGGTTTGTCGTGGAGTGGCAGGTGAAGGTTGAGCAACTAATGGTCTTCTTTTACATCTGGGTGATTGTTGACCCTCAGATCTAGTCTTACTTTTATCCAGCTGGGCTCCTGCTGTTGCTGATTTGCTGGACCCTTCCTGAAAATAGAACAATTTGTCACTCAGATGTATTTGGGCCTGATGGCTCAGAGCACAATGTGCTCACATCTTGTAAATCCATCATTTGTGGCTTTTGGAACTTCGAATCAACATTTACGGCAACGATTATTTTTTAATTATTAAGATTCAAGCCCATTGATATACTCACCGCAAGGTTTGTCTTTTTAAACTCTCTTGAGGAGCTGCCAGCAGGACTTTTGGTTTCCTGGGCCCGTTTTTTTTTAAACAGATGATTCAGATTCACTGGTTTGGTTGGGCTTTGCTCTGTGCCAGCTTGTGGAACAGTGAAACTAGTTGCAACCCTTACAGTTGCTATTTTCTCCTTCAGTGACCTAGATGTCAAACTCTCAGACAAGCACCGAGGCCGTGTATTACTGATAGGAGTCCTCTCTTTTAAAGCTGAGCCTGACCTGACCTCAATTTTGTGCAGCATATCCTTCTGTGGTCCTAGTCGTGTATCCGTTTCACCACTTCCAGCTGAGGATTTTTTTAAAAATGAAGCACAGGTCTGGCTGCCACTATACTGAGTTGAAGCTTCTAATACTTGGCTTGAGTTCACCTGCATCTTTTCAGAACCAGGGTTCCTGTACAGTACTGCTGAGGCATGGTCATTTGCAGGTGGGCAGCAGTCCGATGGAGATCTTCTGGTCTTGCCATGTTCATCTATGACAGCATGCCTGCATGACTGTCGAGGTGTTCCTTCTAAATTCATAGCTCTTGTATTAACTTGTCTGTCATTTAACATTTTAGAAGTTACTGAGACAATTTTAGTGCTATTCACTACTTTGGAAGGAGTCATCTTGACAGTTTTTCTATTTGATTCATAATGTTTAGACACATAATCTCGCAATGGTTTCTGCATTGAAGCAGGGGCTGGCACTGCCACTTGACATGGAGTTTTTGTGACTTTACATTTTACACCAAGATCCATTTTTGGTAACTTATGAACTTCCATTTTCTTGACTTTGCTGATTGAAGGTGGCAGTCCTGTGACTGGATGCCATTTAGGAGTTACAGAAATGTGCTTCTTTTCTAAATGCTGGACTTCTGGACTGTATGAGTTTTCAGTACAGGGGGATAAAAGGGGGAGGCCAGGCATCTTGTTCCCGATGTTTTGTACTGGAGTGGAAGTATGAATGTCATCATTGTCTTGGATAGCTGGCTTAGTGGACACAAAGGTCTCGCATTGTTCTGGTGTATATTCTCCCACAACATGAGGCAACTGTTCTGAATCAACACTAGCAGACTTAACCTTGTTTATTGAATCTGAAGGTGTTTCACAGATAAAAGTCATGAAAAGACCTTCACTTTTATTTGGCAGAGCCACAGGAGGGCTGGGTGTTGCATCACAATTTTCTTCACTGAGAAGTTCTAAGTCATCACCCTGAATGAAAGTGGTACCAAGCCAAGGATGGCCCATGTTCTCTCTAGTCACGCTCTCTGTGGATTTTTCACAAACATCTTGAACCATTGTTGTCATCAGAAGGTTGGAATCAGCAGGCAATGATAGATGACTTGGGGCAGAAGAGATGGATGATTCCTCTAGTGAAGAGATAACTATGAGTGACTGTTCTTCCAGACAGAAACTGTTACTCCTCATTACCATTTCCTCAGAGCTCAGGGAACAGCAGTCATTCTCAACTGATTGTCTACTGGAAGCCCCACATGCACTCAGTTGGCCATCCTCACTTAACTCTGGAGACATCACTTCACTTTTATATTTATCCGTTTGGCTAATAAAAGTCTGATACATATTTGCTTCAGTCTTTTCATTACTGACGCAGGTCATGCTTTCATTCCAGAGATCACTGCTGCCATTTATAGTTGTGCAATTGAAAGCTTGGTTCATGTTTGAGGTTACAACACTAAACAGATCAGGCTTCGCTAAGGAGGTATTGTGGGTGTTAAACACACATGGGCATTGATCAAAGCACCATTTCCTCTTGTCGTCGTCAGGTGAGCTGCTGGCTCCTCTGTCACTCAGGTTTGCATTTCTTCTGCATGAGTCAGGTGACACAGATGCATAGGTCTTGGGGGAAAGCACAAACTGTCCATCTCTGCACAGCAAAGGAACTGCATTCTCAAAATTTTCTGTGGGCAAGTTAAATGTCTTGTTAGACATTCTGGAGTGATGGTGGAATCTTCTCTGAATCACACAGAGTGACCTGGGTCCTGATATGAGGCACTGTAATTCCCCCACTTTGTCAGGCTAGAACATCTGAGAAGAGAAGAAAAGGTCATTTTTAATAAACAAGGCAAGTATTTGTAATTTTTAGATAAATCACAAAAATAAAGAAAAAAAATCCATCTTGCTTGAAGTTTTTTTTTTAATGAGTGAGAGAAAGAATAAAGCTGAAAAATAGCTTGTGTAAAAGGAAACGACAGCAAAAAACAAAAAAACAAACAGATAATTACAAATTATGATGCAAATGCATTTTTTTAAGTCTGCATACTTGAGTGGATACAACTATGGTTACTAAAAAAAGCTCCTCTTTGACAGTGTAAAAGAGGAATGACGCTACCTTTGCCATTGCTGTCCCCCCTGCTGAATTACAACTTCATATAACCAAAGTGCAAGAAGGAAGCAATATAAGCCTTCTATAAGCAGGTTATGAATCTGCTCTTAAATAAGTCAGCAGTTCTTCAGCTTGTCTCTATTTTCTTTGCTGTGGCATTGCTGCTTTTATTTAAGCAAGCCAGACTACAAAGCTTGCCAACCACCTTACAAACCAAAAAAAAATTTAAAAAAAAAAAATTTTTTTTTAAAAAGGCACCTCTGGGATATAAACAACAAGAGACTGCAATATCAGGTCACTGTCAGCTTTAACATGTTCTGGCATGGATACCCAAAACTTCTGCACTGACAAAATTAAACATAAAAACTAATATCTATGAAAAAAGAAAAGTGGTGACCATGCACAATGCTATAGTTTAGAAAGACAAAGAGACACATAAACATGTCAAACTGCTGTGTACATTAAACTTTCTCACACACTGAAACTCCAAGACACCTGTGATGTATTCATCCCATACTTGCTTATTCCTATTTTAAAAAAGGTCAATGGCCCTGCAATATATTTCAAAGCAAAATAAAGATAAAGACAAGTGATTTTCCTAGTTAGACATGCTAGTATGGAGTGTTACATAAGGCACAACTGCACCCAAGTCAAACCATCACCAGACTATGTTTATAGAACAACAATGGAAACTCAAGCTGAAACATGAAACAAAAAACAAACACTGTAACAAAAATTACAACAAACATTACCACCTATAGTTCAAGAAAAAGGTTTCACTGTGGCGTGAACTAACCTTGAGGACTCCTGTCCTTTCTCCTTTGTCCAATGACTTGCATTGAGGAGGAAAATACCTCCAGTCTGGGTTTTATTTCATTTCAATCCTTTAGCCGTTTTCATTCCAAAGCACTAAATCCAGCCAACTGGGAAGACTGTCGGGAGCTGGCCATCATCCCACCACTCCTCCCTCGTGTTCAGAGTCAGCCGTGCATCAGTAACAACACAGACTGAATGAACGTGCCCCCTCTGTCGTCGCTTGCTTAGTTTTTTTCCCCACCCCTTCCTGAAGTAACGTGACTTTGTCGATACAGGCCTGTAATAGCAGTGGGTCAGTCTCTCCAACTGGCCTCTTTCAAGCAACATCAGCAGTTTGTCTGCTTAGTTATTTGACAAGCATGTCGAGCTCCAGCTAGGAACTTTGTTCAATGTGAAAGTACATTTTCAAGTTTTCAAAAGGGAGAAATCCAAGAAGAAGGCAATGTGTCATCTTATCTGACCAAAGAAAAGGAGGAGTGGCCATGGACTGCCAGACATAGTTGGCATTCACTGTTGCCGAGCAGCCACAGTCCTCTGTTTGAGTGAATTAATCGACCAGCAAAAGGACGCATGAAAACAGAAGCAGAATAATGGAAAGCCTATGTAAGATTGCCTAGAGGTCCCATTCTGAATTGCTTATACCAAATCATTTGCATTTCCCAAAACAATAAAATAAAAACACATACACGTTTCAAAACACAGTGCATCAGTATAAACAATGTGCTCAACACACCTGTCCACCAACAACAATGTTTACTGACATGGCTTCATATTGTGCACAGAAAGCTTGACATCTGATCCTCACAGCGCTTTGACACCAGATCTGAACACCCCCAAGACCAAAGCTATTTCTGTTTAATCTATACAAGGCCAGTGACCCCAAGATCTGCAGTCCAATCTTGACTCAAGACGTAATGTAAATCATTGTACAGAAAGACTACGCCCTGGGAATACCAAGTGTGACTCTTAAATCATGCGAAATAAAATTAAATGATCACATTATCCAATTGAAGTATTTCAACAGTATATCCCTGAGCATCTGGTGTGTGCTTCTTTTTAGATCGGAATTCAGATTTACAGTTTCATTTAAACATTGGTAACAGACGTGGGTCAGCTAGTATACTGATCAGTTTCAGTATACCAATACTTAATAATGTGTGACTACTGAGAAGAGCGCAGACATGAGTATTCTGAAGTGCTTTGTAAAACCTAAATGCTAAGTGCAAAGAATTTCCATTTAAATTTAAATCAAGACACAGTTTGAGTTTAATAACCTTTTAAAAAAAAATACATAGCACCTTCAGAGAGCATATTGGACCTCAGGTAGTACCATTATTGCTACCTTTTTTGTGTCTGATTATTGCAATAGGGTGCAACTATCATCCTAAATATATTATGCACTATAAATATGCATTTTTCTGTTGGTCTTTGATTTAGAGGCAACACCCTGTATAAGTAGCCTGGTAGATCAGACCCACATCTAGAAAGATGTAAGGTCTTAAAACGATCCATAGTGCTTCCCAGGCCGAGTTGGTGGGCACACAGTTGGTTTGCCCCATGACCAATCAGAGCAATGAACAATATGATGTATTCAGAGCAATTAAAACAAATCAAGGGGAGAATGTTTTATGTCAAAGAGTAAACTAAATTTTTTTCCTGCAACCTGAGAGCAAAACAACAAAAACATCTGCCCTGCAAAGGGAATAATTTGAATGTCGTCTTCTGTTCAATTGTCAGAGAAAAAGTCTAAATCTTTAACTGTTAATCCCAATGTTAAAGTCCATTCAAATGGCCATTATTCCCCAGCTGCAGCCATCTTTACTGTTTACCATCCAGGTTACTTTGTTACTCTGATGTCATTGAAGAGACTCGCTCAAGGATGGACCGATTAGATTTGCTTCCCATGACTTTTGGCAATAGTTAATGAGCTCTAACGAATGGTAGCTATGTACTTACAAAGTACATTTAAACTTGCTAGCAGCACCTCTAGATTTGTAGGCTAGTGTGCAAGTCAAAATGAGGGTACATATTACCAAAATTGGTGTGTAGGTTGGGATACATGTCTAGTGTTGAAGAAAAAAAAATTATAGTCTCTTGGCTTTATTAAAAAAAAAAAAAAAAAAAAAACCACACTCATGTCAGATTAAACCCTTTATGACCTGCTGGAGCGCTGGTGCTCCCTTTCACACATCAATTTTCAAAATGCCTGTAGAATTTTAACCAGCCATCATGCAAAAATGTAAAAATATGCTTAGGCGAACTTGTTCTATGGTAGGTCATAAAGGGTTAACCCTGGAGAACCCAACAACCCTTTTTTTTTTTTTTTTTACATTGGGTATCAGCAAAAAAAATGGTGGTCAATTTTTTTTTTTTTTACATTGGGTATCAGCAAAAAAAATGGTGGTCAAATTTGACCCTGTGGGTTCTCCAGGGTTATGCAAATACACTGGAAAAGATCTGGTGGTCAAGTTTCAGCTGAAGATGCAAATGACAGAGGCAAAGGGGAATTGGGAGCTCACGTGCCTTACATCATGCAGGAATTTAAAATGTGGCTCAACACTATAAACACTTGCTTAGCCAGTGCACTTCACCTTGACCGATATGATCCCCTGGAAACCATTCCACCGTATTCACTTAATTAAAGTTCATTTTACAACTGGCTTGGAATATCTCACACAAAAAAACATGGTAACTGAATCTCCCTCTGTACCTCAGTTAACCTTAAAAGTACTTATATGAGAATTACCATCTTAAATGAATTCTTGCAAGTAAGAATGAGGGCAACAATGCATTATCTATAAAGCATCTAGGCAAAACAGAAAGTCTCAGATGGCCTTTCCCTGGCTCTGCATGAATGAGTGGATATATCAGTGTCACAGCGTGAGCAGTTATGAGTAGCTGGGCTAGCCATCAAAAGCCCAGACACAGTGTTAGCCGACATTACAAAGAGGCAGCAGGTCAAACTGAAGGACTCCAGCCAGCATAGTGCAGGGACAAAGCTGCCCTTATGGAACCGAAGTCATACCAATAAACTCATTATCAAAAATCAGTAGGCTACATTGTGTTGAAAATTGTTTTCCCTCAAGTTATTGGGTGATTGAAAAAGAGTACAAAGAAGGCCAAACAGCCTTTAAAGGCATGGAGCCCTTTGCCTCATCATAGAAGTCATCTTGTCTGCCAGAATGAGACAAAATAGTTTAAAAAAAAAAAAAAAAAAAAAAAAAAAAAAAAAAACTAGAAAGGCCACAAAAAAAAGGCAGGAATGCAAACACAATAAGATGAAAGTCAGAATTTATCATTATACATCTATAATTAAAGCCAGTGCTCACAGAAATGGAAAAAAAACAACAACCAAGCCACAGAACAACCACATCAGACATCGTGATAAAAACAATAGAAACATAGTTAAAAGAAATAAATGAAAACAAGAGAAAGAAGTTAATTACTTCGCCATGAAAATCTGTCTCAGGCCTTTGACAGTAACAAAATATAAAGACTGAGTACTGCTGGATTGTCCAAACATGCCGTTAGATGGTTTGAAAATAATAATAGTCATACACTATCAATCTACTTAAATAATAAATCAATATAGCTCATTTAATCAATAAATTATACAAAATAAAGAGGGCTGTAGTGAATGCACAATAAGAAAGTTTTAAAGATTGGCATAATTCACATTATCCTGGGAAAGATGCTGTGGTTAAGTTTATAAAAAAAATAAAAAAGCCAGTGGATAATCCTGGGTCTATTTGCATTACAATGACACTGTGGTTAAGTCAAGAAAACAGGATATTTACTCCATCTGAGCCGAACCTCTCAACTCTTACCACTTTATGCACAGTTGCACTCCAAACACAAACTCTACAAGCTTTTAATGCATTTATATTAATGTAAGTAGACTATACTGTGGTAGACAGCAGAAGGGGATAGTGAAAAACTGTACAGATCTCTGTACAACCTCTAAACGTTACTCCTGATAAGAACATACCAGATTAGGTTTGGTATGGCTTCTTTTCCTCCCAATAAACCTGATTTAATTTACACATTGAGCCGAGTAGCTTCTACGCACGAACACAAGCCTGTAGTGTGCCATTGTTGCCAATACATCTGATGACCAAAAGGATGATGTCATAGCACAATAAAACCCTATACTTTGTCTACACAAGGGTGAAGTTTTGAGATCTTGTGTAAATATAAAAAATTTCAGGTCTCATAAAATTCTTATATTGCACAGATAAAAAGCTGGAAAAAATTGTTTTGATGTCAATTTAATGCGTGTGAGGGCCTTGATGTGTTTTTCGTTATGAAATGTAAAATATTTGTTTCCATTATGTCAGTCATCTACACTCCACCCTCATAATCCATATTGTGTGATTACAAAGTTTCCCCAGGAGGCGGTGTAGTCTGACAGAAGTCTGATGGTTACAGTTATTTATTTATTTTAAATGAAAGGAAATAGAGTTTAACCATTAACCTATCCAGGGTTAATGGGGACAACCTCCAGCAGGACTCTGGGTGGATGAAAGTACGGCTTCTCTGCGTTGTAAACACAGCTCCAGTAATAGCAAGTAAAAATCATCATGAGGTCACTCAGACATGATATTGATGTGCTTAGTTGCAAATGCAGAAATAGACACCAGAGTATGTCTAAAAGGGACTTTGAAGACAAACCAGCCAGCCAGCACATCTGGTTGGGGGGCTGTTACACAACTGTGCCCAGGGCCCCCTTTATTCCTTGAACAGGCCATGCTCAGGTCTTTGAGGCACTGCCATACATTTGTCATAATTTTAATATGTTTCTATCGGATAAAACACGCGTGAAAGGTAAATATTTTAAACAACATTAATAAAAGTAAAAACAAGTTCGTCCTCAGCACCTGAAAGATTATCCTTGTGTCTGCAAGGCCTCCGGTTTAAAATTAGATCTGGAGTAAACATGGTATGTGGTTACAAATAGGAAGAAAATACTTATGGAAGACCTTCCATGTTTTAAGGGCTGGTAACAGTTTATTCCTAAGATTTTCCAATGGTGACAAAACTCCAAAAGACTTCGGAAAAAAGAAAAACAACGGTCGAAAAGACAAATGCTGCAAACAACGATAAGAAATGTGAAAGCTGTTGAGCAAACGATGAAAATGCAGTAAAAACGCAAATCTGTAAAAGTCTATAACTTTGACAAAACAAATCAAAAATATCAACTTTCTTACCAGCGGGTACTGCGGCAGCCAGCAGAGTTTACAAATCCACTCAGTTTATAGAAAAAAAATGAGAAAGGACGTTTAAAAGTCTGCCTGAACCGAGAGTTCCGACTAAGCAATTAGTGGCAGCTGGTCATTTCTAACCTTCTCACGACGTCGTCATGGAAACGTGGAGGTCTCCCTTAAAACAATACAGGACTTCAGCTATCGACCCCGACAATGATGAGGAGACAGTGATAAGCGTGAACTTTGACTCCTGGAGGACCCAACCGCTAACATAGCCCACTTGAGTGCTAAATCAGCAACTCGATTTAATCATTTAAATGAAGAGTAAGTACATTTACTGAATTATATTAAAATCTTTTTTTTGTCATTTAATTCAATTACCAGTACAGTTGCCTTTTCTTCTTTTTCTATCCCTATCGGTTTAATCCACCCCCCCAAAAAAAGAGATAATAGTGCTAAGTTGGGTCTTTCTCTCTATTCACATATATGCAATTATTTTATATCAGACTTTCTATTCTATTTCTATAACATTTATCAAAGTGCCAGGACACAATCAAAAGTAGTATGAAACTGCTATACAATGCCTTGTTACACACATTTCAAAATAATTTGCCAAAACACCCTTTTTTTGTGTTCCTGGTTTAAAACTCATCGACTTGACACCATCAGATTTTATTCATTTAAATATGATGTACAATTATTTCATTATTACAATGATCATTAGCGATATGATACCAGGAGGGAAATCTATGTACAATTTCAAAATAACAAAAGTGCTTTGTGTTAACAGAAAGAGAAAACTGGCACATCCTTTTATCCTAAAAGAAGTAAAGGGTAAAAAGGAAGCATCCATTCAGGTTCACAGGCAAGAAGAATTCAAAATCCTCACACCTGCTTTTAAAAAGAACCATTAAATATCAATAAAATGGATCAAATGTACAATATTTATTTATATGATCACACCTGGCATTTTACATCTATTTTAGAAGTCACTACTGTGCTCTGTGGTAAAATTAACTCAGAAAATATGTACAGTGCATCAGTTTAGTCAAAACAAAAAATTAGCTTTCAGTTACATCACTGAGGACCTGGCACTACATTGCCCCGCAGTACAACATGGATGCTACCAACGCTTTCAGGCTCCATATGTTGCTGCTGACATCAAAAGTAAACCAAAACAAAACAAATCAAACTATATATTTTTTGTGGCTCATCTCTTTCAACAGGTTAATTATATGGAAATCTGCAGGACAGTATCACAAAGTGATACATCAGGCCAAGAAGTGCATGAATGTACCACAAGGATGAACGTACCACACAAACACACAACAAGATTTATTGTTCCACATCTTAGGCCACGAGGAAGCTGTCCATTAGTGTGGGTATGAGGTGGGACTCCCGGTCCTGAAGGCAAATAAATGTGCAGACTAAAGTGAGGGCAAGGAAGGAGGCTGGAGGAGGAGAAGAGGAAGCACGTGTCTTCCAGCAGTTTTGAAGATGAAAGCTGCATTTTCTTTTGTCCATTGCCAAGCAAAGCTGAACAGGCACTTCTTCTCCTCGTCCCTGTTCCTTTATTTCCCCTTCTGCACCAGCTCCATCCTCATTTCTTGACGCACGAAGGCCAGCTGAGGCCTCCACAGGCAGCAGAGACAATGATGTAAATAACCACCTGAAAGGATCACACAAAGTTTACATAGCGAGTCACAAAGTGATACACAAACGACATGTCTTCACAGATAATCAGAGCTTTGGAGAAACTCAATACTAATGCAGGATGAGTCCGTTTAAATGTGTAAAAAAAGGGTGACAACTTCAACAACAATCAGTACTTGAAATGCTCACCAGGCACACCAGTACGATGACAACCATCAGCTTCAGATTCTTCATGCACATGGCCCGTGCAAGGTTCCGACTTGTGGTCTTAAATGTGACCGACTGGAGAAGCAGAACGTGAAAAAAACATCAGTTCCAATATGTATGAACAAGTGGTTCACTAAATTCATGTTAAAAGATGCCATCATTAACTATTCAAATTTGATTTATAAAAGAAGCAGAGTGAACATAGAAGAACCAACAGTCTTTTAACTCACTGAGTCAACCAGATTTTCTGTCTTGTCAATCAGCAACTCCAGCTTTTCACCTCTCTGAGCTACCAAGTCTGTAACATAGGGAGAAAAAAAGAAATATAAATCCACATAAATTTCAAGTTAAAAAAATCTGCTATATTCTGATATTTGAGATTTCATCCAGTTTTCAACTGTTTTGTGTATTAAAATGTTACATAATATTTTAGCTGCAAGATTTACAATTAGGTAGATGAAGAAATACCAAAGGACATCCAAGAGAGACAGAATTTTTACTCTCAGCACCTTAACTCGCCAGCGGGACATTCACAAGATCATCCAAAATGAACTGGGTTCATTGGACCTTGTACTCCTATAAACAAAGTTTGTACTGGAGTAGATCCCTCCTCCCCCCCTTTAATTTTCATTGTATTTTCACTCTAGAAGTCCAATCAAAATTTATGGTTCTGATTTCAGATTTTCTACATTTCATCTGTGGCCAAAAAAAAAAAAAGTTTTTAAATAAAAATGAATGTACATAACATCACATATCACTAATCAGTGCGCAAGACTTGTAAGTTAAGTTGGTCTGTAAACAGGCTCAGATCAGAGCCTGCTCCAGGGCATGATCTGATTTGAGATAATTAACCGGTCTGGTCATTATTCTGAAATTCTTTAAACTACGAGTGCCATCAAGAATAGACATCTATCTGTAATCTCCAGCAAACATCAGCTGCCCAATCAGCATTCATCAGCAAAATACATTTACAGTCAGAACAGTCACCAGTGGAAAAAGAGCAAGTGGATATTGTTACATTTTCCTTAAGTTCTGACACATAAGTCAATACTGTAATTGCTAAAACTAAAATGAAATCTCAACTTTTTTTCCCATATATCCAGGTGCACAATACTTATTTTGCATGTGGTTGTTCAGGTTCTCCATAAACAGATTTGACATAAAGAGGAAGTCACCATTAGTTAAAGTTTGCCAGTCTTCTTGAGAAAGCAGAGCATGACTTCTACACACAGTTGTTTAGTTTTTCTGAAAGTAATTTTTTAACTGCTTTACCAAACACAATCTGAGTCCATTCAGTTCATTTATATTCAAGAAAAGACACACATCTCTAAAGTCAAAATCTCTAGAACGTGACAACTAATGTCAAAACAATCTGGATTAATAAGAAGCATAACAGGTCACAGCAAAAGCACACACGTTATGTAAACCTTGAAGCATCATTGTATGAGAAAAATATACAGATGCTCACCTATGTTGCGGACCATAATACCCTTCAGGTCATCCACTTGCATCTGAGCCTCAGCAGCACGATCTGATCCCCGAGGGTCTGAGTGGTGTTTCTACACAGAAACAGAAAACACATCCTGAGATCCTGGCACAGGTTAAAGCAGTAGAAAGGTTATTCAACATGACTCAAAGATCTTTTAATTAGGGTTTTTTGCTTCCAGCAGAAGTGGCACAAGCAGCCCCGTGATATAATTGTCCCTCTTACGTGTTTTACTCCTATTCCTTACTAGCTTTATTCAACTGATTATAAACACACTGATGCACTACATTCACCCTTAAAACATCTATTTTAGTTTTCCTAGAAAAACTATGGCTTATCTATGAAAGTTTTCCCAAACAGTAGTTTTATGCTTTTTTTAAACTTTTATTTTAATGTATTTATGTATTTGATTCATTGATTTACATTAAATAAGAGAGGGGTATTTATAGTACAGAAGTATGTGTATTATTTCCAAGTATTCACGTCAGCCCTTTACTAGTGCATAAAATTCTGGTTTAAACATATAAAGCTCTTAATGATCAAGCACCAGGTTATATAAGAGACCTTTTGCAGCCCTACATCCCCAGCAGGTCCCCGAGATCATGTGATTGGGATCTGCTAGTTTTGAAGCAAACACGGCTGAAAACTAAAGGTGACCGAGTCTTTACAGCAGTGGCTCCCTCTCTCTCAGGGGCCTCTACAAGACCTGGTATATTTATGTTTATTTCTGATTTTTTTTTCACACAGAACACACATATAAAAAAAGAACTAAGACATAATTAACAAGGAAATGTCAAAAATGTTTCTTTTTTTTTTCTTGCACTCACCATCTGAGCCGCCAGTGTGGAGGAGAACTCACTGTTCATGGCGTAGGGTAAGGCTGTTTGTGCTCGGGACCCGTATGTTGTCTGGAAGCGCTTTTTGATTTCACCAAGGAAGGTGAACGCACGTGACCTCTCAAAATCCTTCCACCAAAGAGTTGCATATAGAAAGATAATTGACAATCATGTAAAGATTAGGAGCAATGGATTTGTAAGGAAACTAAACAAACATATGTCAAAAGATCTTTTTTAAAAAAAAAAAAAAAAAGGTCTGACCCATGCATTATTTAACCTGCTGGTCCCACCTCATCCATCAGCTAACATTTCTCAAAGTGATGTAATTTTAGGTGAATTTTCTCATTAGATTTGAATTTGAAAAAATTTAATCAGGTTTAATGTGACAGCTACTATAGAAAAACCCTTGTTAGAAATCAAAGGTTTATCTCATAGATAATCTAATTATATACTTACATCATCAGTGATGCACAGGTATATGATTCTGTCATGGCAGATGTAATGAAAGAGATAGCTAAAAGAGAAAATGGTTGGTCATTAGGTGAGAAATGTGCCACTCAAAACAGTTTATTTTCTGTCAGTAGTACGCTAAAGTACAGTCACATGACCTGACCACTAGGACATGTCAACACACAAATCAGAAGGACTTCAGGACAGACGGACCAGTGACATTATTGAAAGACAGCGAGTCTTACCTGCCATGGCTGTAGGTCAGTTTGTTATTCTCTGAGGGGATTTTGGCTAAAATTTGTTCAGTGACTTCCAGGAAGTTCCCGCCGCACCACGCATGTTTGGCCAGAATCGTGGTTCCACGAGCCACCACAGCAAACAGGATTGCCATGGTAACAACTGGGGTTTCAACTGTGTACGTTGTTAGCGGAAAAATAAATATATATATAAATAAATAAATGAACGAAAACAGGAGGTATTCACTTATGGAAACAATAAGTAAAAATAGTGTGCTGGAGAATAAAGGGACCTATAACGGAAAAACTACGTGTGTAAATGTTTAAATCGAAACACTACGATTTTTAGCCACTGAGCCTTACTTAGTAACTTTTTCGTATACTAAGAATAATCACTACAATTAAAAAGCCACAAAACGATAGTTGATAGTTTTAAAAAGCTTGTTAGTAATGTTGTTGACCAATATACACAGAAACGTTGAAGAGACAGATGCCCGTTTAACTAAATACCAGCCGCGGTTTCTAGCTGCAGAGCGAAGACACTCATATAAACACAAATGTATTACCTCAATGTGTCGGCGATACTCCAAGTAGCTAATTTAATTTCCACATTTAAAAAGGTTCCAGCTGCTAGCAAGCTAGCTAATCCCTTTCGAGTGACTTCTGCTTTGCAAATCCTCCAGACCGGAAACAAATTCTTGCTTTCGCTGGGTAGTGTAGTTTTTTACTACAACTCCTTATCACGTATAGTATTTGCAGTTATTCCAGTCTTAGAACTACATTTTTAACTTCCGGATGACTACGACGTGGTTCTTTTGTCACATGTTTTCATACGTACGTCTGAGTAACGGAATTGTTAATATTTCCTTCATCAAGGCTTACAGGCGACGGGCTCGCTGTCCAAGTGAATTACTTCAATTACAAACTGAAAATGACACATAATCCAGTCACTATTTACGTTGCAATTCTAAACACTTAATTTTAGAATAAGTAAGTATAGCTAATGTCTGGATGTAAATGTATCCAGAAACAGACAGTAAACAAAAACTGTAAAAACCCTATTTGTGCAGGCCAGGGCCGAGTTGCGTGATTTTCTGCCTGTCAGACAACACTGAGGACAAAAAGCTCAAAACAAACATTCACGGACGTAAAGGAATCGTGAAGCATGGCCGGGGAAATAGAAAAGAAGCCGATTCTGGAAATGGTAAGAGCCATACGTTTATTGTTGTATTGAAATACACAATTTTGGGGTATATAAATGCAGTTGCGAAGCAAGTGTTGAAACCAAGAAGCCACTTTCACACCTTCAGCGCTGTTTAAGTCCTCACGTGGGTAACTGAAGAGCTATCAACAAATAAATTACTTTCCTTTAAAGTTCAAACTAAAAGCTATGCTTTCACTGTAACAAAGTATATTAACTTTGATACATTGGTTTTTACTTTTAGTCCACTCCTGGGTGCAATGAAAGTGTAGACGTTCAGTTTTATTTGGTTTCACAAAAATAAAATGTAGAAACTGTAGTAATTTTGAACAAAAAAAAAAAAAAAACTCAAATTTTAGGAGCTATAAAGTATTTCGTCAAGGTGACAATTATAAATATAACCACGATTTTTAAGACTTGGATGAAAATCCTTTGCAGTCAACAGTCACGTGAAGCGTGGAGTCCCTGGAGGTCTCCAGTTTCCTCCGTGAAGATGTTTTGTCAGACCTTCACTGCAGTTCCTGCTTGTTTTTAGGTCTTTCTGCTTCAGTCACTGAAAATGATGCTCTTTTGAGTAGTGGTCAGGGGACTGACTTGGCTGTTGAAGAACATTCAATTCCTTTGTCTTCCAAATATCTTCAGTTTGTTTTGCATTTTGTTTAGGGTCATGGTCCATCTCCACAACATCAGACCTTGTAATGTTGTTCAGCTCACAAGTGCTTTTTCTGTTTCTAACACAGTTGAATTGGCCACATTTGAGGTTTTTATCATCTGTCAAAAAGATTTAAGTTATTTCAGCTCAGTATTGATGGCCTCCTTTACTTGGACTGAGATCTTTTTGGACTTCATGTTCTAAGCTCCAGTCAAACTTCTGCCAAATACCAACTCGGTACCTGATACCTCCAGACCTTTTATCTGCCTTATTTATCTTGAAGTACAGAGGGAAAGAACCTATTGATTCCTTGAAAACTGTACTACTTTGCTTGAAATGGCTGCAATTAATAATTAGTCAAAGTCTACATTTTGATTGTTTTAATAATATTAATGCATTTTATTTATAGGTACCTTTCAGAGCACCCAAGGACACATTACAGGAAAATATAAAAAGAACAATAGATTAAAACATTAGCAATGTGCCAACAAATTAAATAAAACACTGAACAAACAAAACAACAGATTGAAGCTGTAAATACATTGACTTTTTTCATTTGTTTTTTCATCTGTGATAGATTGAAAAGGAGAGTCTGAGTGTCAGATTTACATCAAATCAATTGCAGCAAAATCGTAGTCCTGAAATACTTTGGACATGCTGTGTCTTGTCCATTTGGGATCCTTCCCTCAAATTTTATCAATATAATTATTTATTTAAAAAAAAAAAAAAACTTGAAAGGATGACAATAATAGATTGGCTTTTAAAATGTCACAGCAGCCACAATAAAATACACAGATACAACAGGTTCATACATGTGAGTATATAAATATTTGGAAAACATTAAAAGACCCAGAATAGTAAAGTAACCAGTGAAAGTCCAAGTTATAACATTGTAATAAGAAAAACCTAATGATATTAGCGACATCAGGCTACTAATCACCTACAACTTTATTTAGTGAAATATATTACCTTACTCGAGCATCAAATCTGGGAAGCCACTACTTATATAGATGCATCCTTTTATTCCTTTTTCTGAAGATGGAGCCAAAATGAAAATGTAAAGTTTTGCACATTTGTTTTACTAATAAACTATCTTCAGTTGTCAGTTTCAGCTAGAATAAACCACAGGTGGTGCTAAAACTGCACACTTAAGGTTCATTTGGAATCTTAAGTAGCAGTGTTTTTATTTTATTTATTTTGTTGTTTTTTCGCAGCATAAATGATGGGACGAGTGAATACAAAGCCACAACTCATGACAGTGCTATATTCTGCTAGGAAGGTTGGGTCTTGATCCTCACCATCTTGCAGAAACCTTTTAGGAGCAGCTCAGGAAATGCTAGAAAGAGTTCAAGAAGACGTTGACCTGACCTCCAAATTCCCCAGATCCCACTGTGATCAGGCATGTGTGAGATGTGCCAGATCAAGCGGGATCCATCACAGCCTAAAACACTCAAAGCGTGCAAAACACACCCCGAGGTCCTAACGGGTCACAGCTGTTTTGGCAGCCTGAGCAGGGACTACACGATATCAAGCAGGTGGTTTTCGTGTCGTGTCTGATTGAACCCGTTCACTATCTCAGTTATTTAGACCAAAACTGCAAATCGGATCTAACTCGCTGCAGTTTCGTTTCCTCGCTGCTGTAATGTTTGGCATTACACCAATTAGGGAAAAAGAAAAGAGAAAACCACCCAGATCTTTTTGGGTTTGGGTAGGTGTGGTTGTGTGTCGTCTCAGTCTTTCTCTCTTCTTTAAGGTCCAGGCTGATGGAGGTGATGAGGGCTGTGTGACGTTTGTGCTGCATGAAGAAGACCACACGCTGGGCAACTCCCTCAGATATGTGATCATGAAGAAGTCAGTGGTTTTCACATTTTTACATTCCCACACAAACACACATTTCATGGGCACAAAAGCTTTGATCAAGGCTTTGTCCACACACACGTGGACAAATTTGTTGGTGGTACTCCATTACAGAAAACAAAGTCCACAGTCACCACTGAAATAAATTGTGGTACAACAGAATCATAAAAGAAACAAACTAATGAAACTGACCTGGACAAATGAGCTGGTACTCTCAGCTTATATTTTGCTGTACATCCTTTTGAGGTGATCACTGCAATCCAGTGATTTCTCTACCTGGTCTCAGTGGAACTTCCTGTGGACAGACAGGTGTTTTGGTCCACTCCTGTTGACAAACTGGTCCACTGTCTCAGGTTTGAAGGCTGCATGGTTCAGATCTTTCCACAGATGTTCAGTAGCATTTAGATCAGCACTTATACAAGGCCACTTGAGAAGAGTCCAGTGTTTTGTTCTTAGTCATTTGTGGCTGTTTTTAGCTGTTTTTGATCTTTATCCTGTTAGAGGACACATGACCTGCGACTGAGACCAAGCTTTGTGGCACAGGGCACCACATTTGTCTCCAGGATGTCTTGATAGTTCACTGTATCTGGACAGATACAAGCCTCCCATCCCTCCACCCCCCAGACCAAAGCAGCTCCAGAACAGAACCGATCCTCCTCCATGTTTCACAGTAAATGTTTTTTTTGTTTTTTTGTTTTTTTCTTTGAAGGCTTCATTTTTGCATCTGTGAACATAGAGCTGATGTGATTTTTTCCAAACAGCTCCAGTTTTGTCTCATCTGTCCAAACAACATTCTCCCAGAAGTTTTATGTCAACAAATTCCAGTCCGGTTTTTTAATGATAAACTTTCAACACTTCAGTCCTCAGTTGTCCACTTTGTCTCAAACAGTGATGGGCGATCTGTGATTTGACACTGATGTAACTTGACATTGGAGTTGAGTCTCTTTGGAGGTGTTTTAGGCTCTTTGGTTACCGTTCATGTCATCCATCTCTTCAGTCTGTCATCAGTCGTCCTCTTGTGTCCACGTCCAGGGAGCTGACTACAGTCCTGTAGACCCTATTCTTCTAAATAAAATTTCCAGCTGCAGGAGCATCAAGCTCCCCGGAGATGTTCTTATAGCCTTCACTTAACATACTTGTTTATAATTATATTTCTGGTCTTAGTATGACGAGTAGAGAGACCAGTATTTGTGCTCTAGTCAGACTGAAGACACTTGAGAGTCTAATTACAGGACACGCATTAGTTTAATATGTCACCATGGTCAGATTATGTCATTACTTTGTAAGGGTACCAACGAATTTGTCCACACCCATTTCATTCGCTTGGCAGTAATTAATTATTTCTTATTACTTATGTCAATTTGAAGTTATTTCAGTGACCACTGTGAGTTTTGTAGTATATAAATAATAAATGTGTTTTTAATGTATATTTCCTTCTTCCCCATCTCCAGCCTGCCTGAATGAGTTGAGATGAATTGTTTTCCTCTAACACGCCTTTTAAGCAATACATTGATAATAATCCCACGTCTCACTTTGAGTTTCCTGTTTTCTCTCATCAGCGTGGATGTGGAATTCTGTGGATACACCATCACGCATCCATCTGAGAGCAAGATCAACTTTCGCATTCAGACTCGAGGTTAGGCTCAAGCCTTTACTACGCATCCCACCGTCTTACTTGTCTCGAACAATCTGAATTTGTTTATTTGGACACATGTGGATCATGGCCCAGGGACAAGCATTTTCAGGAGGTGTTGTAAAGTAAACACGCTGATTAGGGTCAGGTATGTTCACTTGGATCACTCGGTTGCATAAGAGAGGCCGGTTTTGGATTCCAGCTCACATACGTGCTCACGTACACCCTCTTGGAGAGAGCCTTAATTACTTGTTCTGAAAAATAAAAAATAAAAAGATTATCTAGCAGGCACTTTGCCAGTGAGCTGAGGCCGCCCCGTCACATGAAAGGAAACGGCTTCTTGTTGTTGTTGAACTAAGTTTCTGGATGCAAGGGAGATCTTTCCCCATGGCTTCATTATGGCACAGCACAATTAGCTTCCAGGCATCAGGAAAAAGCCCAGCTTCCCCTCTGCCTTCAGACATTAGACAGTTTCTGTATTCATTTCTGTTGCTGCTCCCAGCAGTAACCACAGTGAAAATGTCTGATGAAATCAGTCCAAGGTAATTGATAAAGAAGGGGCTGAGGACTGCAGTTAACAGTTTTGTTCATTCATTTATCAGTTAATCATTTAGGTTTTCAAGGATAAGATACTCCTACTAAATTTAACATTAAATACTGCTTACTATAAATAAACAGCATGCTGAAAAGCTCAAAACTGGACTTTTGTCTTCCTGTTTTGAATTTTAATTTTTTCCTATTAATCTTTACTCAGATTGAATTGAATTTTGCATCTCATTCATTTTTATAATATTATACTGCTAACTACATTTAAAATTGGTTTCATGTGTGAAAAGCCTTTCTAAGATTTGCAAGCAAGTTTTTATGATAAATGAAATATTTTATGGGGAAAAAAAACTTTTTTTTTTTTTGTTGTGAAGAGCATATGTTTGAGTTTTTGAAGTCACTATCAACTATAAAACTCCAACAAACAACTCTGCCTTATTTTTGGGGCCTTCGTCACAAACTCAGAGTAAAGTAGAAGAATCCGGCCTCAACACATTTGTCTCCGTCTAGCTTCATTCACTGTACACTTAATGCATATCCTGTTTTCTGATTTTAGTGGCGCGTGCTCGGCTGCTTAGCGTCCTGTGCTCAAACGAGTAAACCAGACGTAGAGGAAAAAAATGTGGCCTTAAAAAACTGCCAGCAGTGTTATTTTCTATTTTACTAAATCCGTTACTTTTAAGTGTTTTTCATTAAAACATAAATAAACACTTGATAGAGCACTTCTGTTGCAGTTAAAATGCCTTACGTATATCCATGTAGAATACTGATTGATTAATGGTTTAGTGTTTTGTGCTGAAATCTTTGTCACCAGTGTGTCTCATATTTCATCTCATCCCGTCAAAGTACTCCATCAAGACCTAAATTGTCCTACAAACAGGAGCGAACAAGTACTAATCCACTGGATTACTTCTTAATGGGTTGGTGATGGCAGCACTCGGTATGCATAGAAGGTCTGTCAAAACCTGAACCTGGCTTTAAGTTGTCTCAAGAGCCTCTTTTCAGGTTAGGAATGCTCACCTTTCTCTCTTCGGGTGACCCTTGTATATTCAGTGGGGTTGAGGTCAGGAGACTCTGGAGGACAGTCCTCGACTGTCAACACTCCTTTGTTTTCTTTGCTCATCACCCTGCTGCAGTATGAACCCATCTCTTCATGGAGAAGGGTCTGACATCTCACAGAAGAACAAATATCCATAGTTTTTAATAGTTAAAGTACAAAAATCCCCAATTAGTTTAAGGAACATGGGCTCATCCAGCTGTTGGGTTTTCTTTTATGACTGTATTGTTGCTGTAAGTGGTTGGTGGACTTCACCGGTCATCCGCCGTCCATTTCAGGGGGACTTCCAGCTGTAGAGCCGCTGCAGAAGGGCCTGAATGATCTCCACGACGTTTGTCAGCATGTTCTCAACACCTTCCAGGTACGGCTGAATCTATTATGCGTAGTTGTCTTCTGTTTCTTATAGAGAAATTAAATTAGAAAAAAATTTTAAAAAGCCCCGCTCAGCTGTGGGCTGAGATTGATTTCTGGTTCTCCAGTGTTCTGAATTTATTTATAACAAAAAGAGATTGAAAAAGTCATTTTTATATTTCTGAAAAATGTTTAAATGCAAGTGTTTCTTGCACTCGGTCTGGGTTTGCATGAGCAGCAGTCTAAAGACTGACTTATGGTTCACTGCTGGTGTTCTTTGCCTATCGGTGTGTCTATGAAGAGAAAATTATTAAAAGGCAAATCGAGTACGTCGGGGCAGCAGAATCCATCTTATTAGCAGCCTTTCAAACAGTGCTTCATATGACGGGAACAACGACAAACGAATTTAAAGCCAGTCATATGTTTGTAAGCATCGCTTGTGATTTAATGATGGTGCATAAAAGTACTAGAAATACTGCAACAATGTGGAATGTGTTTCACCCGGCAGTTAGCTGTTTATTCCTAAGCTGTGCAGTGAGTAGCAACTTAGTCCTTTAACAGTCATTTCAGGAGATGCTTCATGTGGTCGTTGAAGCTTGACCCTTTCAGAGGGGTCAGGTTTGCGTTATTCCAGGAAAAAAAAAAAAAACACAAGAAGAATCAGTAGAACTGTGAGTGTTTAAAGGTGAAAAACAAGTCATCATTTCTACATGCATGATGTGAAGAGACCTCCATGCAATGTGACTGATGGCTGCGTGGCCTTTCGAAAACCACTTCAAAGTTAGACTAATCACATGAAAAGGCTTTGTTTTGCTCTGGAGCATGAAGATTGGACCGTGGAGCAGTGGACAAAGGTCATGTGGTCTGATGTGTCCAGACTCCAGAATGATGAGTTCATTTGGGTAAAAAGGTAAAAATAGCAGCGGTTGAACTCATAAGTAGTGCTACCCTGCAAACCCTTTAGGGGGAGTCTGACCACCTGAGGCAGCTTCTGCTTGTCAGAAAACAAAGAGCAGTTGAGTCCTTGTACTGACCACCCCAGAATCCAGCCCTGAACCCAGAACATCATCAGAACAACTTACTCCAACTGCAAGTTATGATGAGACCATAAAACTCCTACTCTTACATTATCACTGTTACTGTAGATGCTGCTGTGGCTCCACTACAGGAACTTTGATGAGATTATATCAAACAAAAGGACTTCTCGGCCACTTTTCATGCCTCTGAAGTCTCAAAGGTCAGCCTGAGTAGCAGCCCATCATCGAGTATTTGCAAACAGTCGGGGAGAGCCGGTCTTCTGCTCATAAGATCCATCTCTTCTCAGATCACATTCGTTTCCCCTCACATGTTGTTCTGTGGACTTGTGGAGTAGAAATGCTGTCCTGAGTGGTATTTGTCTGCATGTGATTATTGCTCTATGTGACGTAATCATTAGTCTTGGTAAATGGGCCATAACGGAAAAGCGCATGCCTTTGGCTGCAGCCGTAGCGCCTTGTGTCTGACCCATACAGTTCCTCCTGCATGTAGGGAGTTTACAGGAGGGTCACGTGGCCAGGCCTTGACCTATGTCTTCAGGGTGGGGCCCCCAGTAACCTATGTCCAGACAAGGGATTTAAGTCTTCTTGATATTTGTTTTATTTACTGTATCCTCTACTGAGTAGAATATGGTTGGGTATCACCTCTTATATCCCAGAGACAACCAACTGGATCCAAACTTTACTTTCACCACAAAACATATCAATCAAATACACACTTTAGAGTTTAAAGTTACGATTGGTAAATCCCAGAAATGAATATTGGAATCTTCCAGTGTGTTCAGTTGTGTGACAGAAGTGAAGTAATTGACAGCACCAGGACAGTTAGCTGAGTTACGGTCTAAGTAGCCTGGAATGAATGAAAGTCACTGTGGGCGCTGTCCCTGACTGACCCGGTGTCTGAGCCGGTGTCTGAGCCAGTGTCTGACTGCGGTAACACCATTTGCAGGATGGTAATTGGCATCTGCACTGCTGGGTTTTCAGTCTCTCAAAGCTGGTTCACTTCTTCTGGGTGAATTCCCATCGACATTGGAGACTTAACCTGCTATAAGTTTACAAGAAGAAATCAACACATGGAAAAGCAGTCTTACCCAGCCAAAGAGTTATTTAAGAAAATGAAAAAAAATAAGAGCTGTATTGGTATGTGACCAGGACCAGGACCAGTAGCTGAAAGCTTGGACATGTTGGAGAACCATAATGTTGTAATTAACTCATCACAATACTGGCTTTGACAGTATTAATTTAAAAAAAAAACATAAAATAAAGGTACCTATTTGTATTTTTTTTCCAATAGTTTCTATATATTTGTTTGCTACACTTTAATTTCAAAGACTGAAGCTGACAATTTTTCATGACCTTGAAATTCTGTATTGTTTTGCAAACAGAAATTCAAATGATGCAAAAAGAAAAAATAAATCTGTGTGAATGACTTTCAGCCTGGTGTAAATATTATTTTCTTAAATTTGCAGCTCCAGATCTATAACAGTGACGGTCAAAGCTTCCCTGTAAGCACAAATGGACACATATCCACAGTTAGAAAACCGACATTAACTGTTTGATGACCAACGTTTGGTTACCAAAACCAGATCATAAATACACGCTCCATATGCTGAACCTGCTTCATAGTTTACGCCTCAGGTGGCCTCTGATTGGCTCCTCTTACTCCACGCTCCTCCTAGTGTTTAGGGGTTAGTGCCGGATTACATATGTTATTGTAAAGTTAATATTAACCAAATATTAATATTTATTTAATCCACTAACACTGGTATATTGCAACACGCCTGTTCACAAGTCAACCAAGTGAAAATAAAAACCTCCCCACTGTGTCCTGTCTGTGCCCTTGGGTGGCGTCCCAATAACAGGTGCTTCCTGTTATTGGGACATAAATAACCTTCTAAATAAGCATTATTGCCCCAATTTCTGCCACAGATAAAGATGTCATCCAGTCCCAACAGTCCTGTCAGTGATTTACACACACTTTGTCCAGAATTGCTGCAGACATCGGAGCATTTCTCATGTTGATGGTGTTGTTGAGTGTTTGGGGAGGATAATCGGTCAGTCTGTCCTCTCCTGGTTGCACCTCTGCTTCTTCTTCTTCTTCACTTCCAGATGGGGCTCAGCCCCGCAGTATCTCTTTTCATTGACCCCATTAAAGAGGAGAGTGGTATGAGTGTACATGCACAGCAATAACAGCGCTGATCTTATTCTAAACAAGAAAGTATCCAGATTACTATTTGGTTGACATGAGTTTCTTTGGTCTGCCCTTTACTCCAAAAATGTTTGTGTTTGCCTTTTCTTTCCTTTTCCACTTTTCCCACTGTGCTTTGGATATGGAAAGTTGAAACTCCTTTTGACCTTTCTGACCCCTCCACAAACTGGGAAGGAAATGAAATGTTATTGCCTTTTTCTTTCTTCCTTCACAAGTTGCAAAGTTCACTCAACTTTAGAAACCGAATTAGATCTCTTTAAGGTCTGTGTCTTTTATTTTATTGGATCAAGACTGAAATAATGAACTTTTCTTTTGTGGGAAGTTGCCAGATACCTGGATTGGGAATCAGACTTTGTCCAGAGATGTATAGTATACAAGTCTGACTATCTGAACAAAGACTGGATTAGGCCATATAGTTCTGTTAAGTTCTGTCTTGGTTTAGGTGATTAAAACAACTGTTGACGTAGCAGTGCTGTAACTAGGTTAATATGTTATTGATGTAAATGTATTTGATTCATTGCTAGTTCTGAGCAGATGTTTTGTTTTGTTTCAGGCGAGAGTTAATGAGTTCAAGGAGAAACAGGAGCAGCCGATGGACTGAACATCATCACACGCGTGAGAATGCAGAGCTGTCGGATTCTGTACCTGCAAAAATGTATATAGTTTACCTCCTAAAAGCAGATTTGCGAGGTATTGAGAGGAGTGGAAAGAGTTGCAACCCTCCAGAATCGTCTGTGACATGAAAACGTTTGTAGAGTTATGTTTCTTTTGATGTTCAAATTGATTTATGGTGTGTAATAAATATATATCAATCTTGTGTTTATCTTTCTTGTGCTTCTGGATTGATTAGTGAATCAAAATTTAAACATAAAACTTGCCAATGAAGACTTTTTTTTTTTTTTTTTCTCTAATTTCAGGGATTTTTTTGTGGGAAAGATTTTGCAACATAATTTAAAAAGACCCTGCAATATTTGTTTTTACAGCAGCTCATATAACACAATTCTGAAAGCTGTCCAAACCATAAATGATCAGTCTGTCAAGCAGCAGATTACTCTCATCAGTCCTTTGAAGACGGATTTGAGGAGTGATGAAGAAATGGAAGACGAAATATCCTTATTAGTGAAGGAATGTGTTGTGAGGGACTTTGTACAGTTCCAGGAAGACGGAGGGCAAAACGAGGGGAGAGAGGAATGAATAATAGTGCTATTTGCGGTCAGTCGCATCCCCGTGTCACATGCTCACGCTAGGAAGTCTGGGAAGAAAACGCAGTGGCAAGGAGTATGTGAACCCCTTGGAATTGGCTGGTATTCTCCACTTATTGACCATAAAATGAGATCAAATCTTTATTAAAACCACAATAATGGACAAACACAGTGTGCCTAACCTGATAATGTGGTAACACTTATTATTCCTTCCATTTATTGAACACACCAGTTAAACATTTCCATCAAGCACCTTCAGTAGCTCTGGATCAGACGTCTACAACCTTGCTAGGAATTTTGGCCCATTCTTGCTGACGGATCCACCGCAGCTCAGACGCATTTATATAATGTCTGGTGTGAGCGTCTTACAGGGTTGTGGTGTGGGCCTGACTGGTTCGGATAGATTTCCTTCCGTCTTGAGGGTCATTGTCCTGAATCACCCAGCTTCTATGAAGCCTCAGCTGGCAGACGGCTAACCTGACACTATACTGCAGGATGTTTTGGTAAATTTGATGATGGGGAGGTCCAATCTGCAAAGCAGCAATGCAAGTCCAAATCAAGAAGCTCCTTCGACTCTTCTATGATTTCAGTTTGAAATCGGCGCTTCTGTATTAGGCAAAGAGAATTTTTTTCTTTCTTACAGAGAGTTCACTGATGCAGTGCTTTGCATCAACATCGGTAGAAATGTTGATAAAAGCGTTGGAAAGGACTATGTAGATAATTAACTTTTTTTCTCCTTCCCCTCAGCTTAACGGACAGGTACTGAGGCCTTACCTCGAGGCGTTTGCGTCTTCTGCGTGGGTTTGCTCTGGGTTCCTGTGCCTGCGTGTTAAATTGATTCTGTACTGATGAAAGTGTGAGCGTATGAACCTGGGTGGTTTATAAGCTTCCTCTTTTCTCATGATAGCTGGACTCGTCTCTAGGGTAGAAAATGACGGACTAGATTACGTCTGTCTAAAGCTACGGTCACAATGCCCCGTACGAATGGCTGCAAACACTCTACGAACGATTTTTGGATCGTTTCCTACGGCCTCCATGAGGCAGCTTTATAAGAATCCAACTTTCATAGTCCATTCTTAAGTTTGTGGCCAGGTCAATGATCTTGTCCAAGATGTTCTACAAACGCGCCATGAAAACCCTCTTTGTAGGGCCGCCGTACAAATGTCTTAGGAAAATAAATAATAAGAAAACAACGCACAATGTTCCTGGATCATAAAATCGACCACAAAGGAGTACTGTTGCTTCCAGAAATATCCCAGAGATATCAAACGGCTGCTACTTACATACCCCCGACAAAATGTGCTGAAAGCTGCAGGATCTTCTTACCAATGACTTGAGATTACCATGAGTTGCACATAAGGGTGCCATACAGCCACGTTACCTCAACAACTTCATGAGATAGCCGAAAGTAAACCTTAAGTTGGTTCTGAGGCACGCTTAGGGAAATCATATAAACTCTACGGCCAGCATGCGACAAAAACAAAAAAAACAAAAAACCTAATTTTCTCAAGAATGCCTCAAGTTGCTCTTGCAAATTGAACGGCAGCCATACCAACTTCCTACAAAGGCTTCAGGAAACTATGACCCCTTCTAGGAATGTCTATAGACTCCAGATTTTGGATGAACTGGGAGATTTACACGAACCCAATCGTTCATAGGAACCTTTGTGACCGTAGCTTAACTTTGGAGTCTTTGGTAATAAAGAGGCTAGGTGTAGAGCATCATTCCTAAATTAATGTAATATTCTTGTTCAAAAACAAACCATTATTATTACATTTCAAATCCTTTTATGAAGTCTATGGAGGGAAGATTTTTTAAAAAAGATACAGATTTCTTCCTCTTATTGTCCAGATACTTATGAGCACAGTCATTTTTGTTATACCAGAACAAGTGAAGCAGCTGTAATTACCAGTGAGGGAAACAGAGATTTTAAGTGTTTACAGGCTCATTTTCAGGGGTTCAGGGGTTTTCCAGGGTTAATATGTATGAGCTGAGGAAGTTATGCATTTGAAGCAGTTGCCTCCCCTTGAGACACATCAGATGAACCATCAAAGTTCAGGACTTGTTTATTGCATGTGGGACAAATTTCCTAAAGTGAACTGAATCTTAGTAATTGATCACTGGTATGTTAGGCCTTGAGAAAAAAAAAAGAGGAAGCTGTAGATTTGTTCTGTTGCTTGAACTGTCTTGCATGTTTTTATCCTGGATTTTTGGTTGTTCTGCATTAAGGTTTAATAAAGTGTCAGTGAGTGCACATGACCTTCGGGTAAACTACCAGTCCCGGTTCTGTGTTATTTTACAGATATCCAGAAAACATCAACAAAATTCCTTTTTTTTCTGGCTTGCTAAATATTTCTCATCGACATTGAACCTCAAAAGCCGATCTTTAGAAATTAGTTTGAAGAAAAAGTGACGAATAAATGTGACGAATGACTGTTTCTCTCTAGTGGAAGTTCCAGTTGTTTCCAAGAAAGAAAGCAGAGTCCTTTAAACTGTAGCCTGAGCTGATTTCAAAGAATATTTTTCTTTTTTTCCCCCCCCCTTATATGTGATTAGCAATGTATCAGCATAAAGCTGCTTCCCTTGGAGACCACATGTCCTTTATAATCATTTCAAACCATGCAAAGTAAGTTATTTGATTTTTTTTTTTTTTTGGGATGGTCTATGGATTTAAATGAAAACCAAATGTGACCTCCCTTCAAAGGGAAAACTATGGAGGCCATTCCATGATATTCAGCCTTTCACTGGCTGTTAATAATAAAGATGACTTTGTCCACTCTGAACTAGAGGTCACTCTTCTTCTGTTGCAGGAATGATACTAACGTAAGGGTAAATGGCACATAAAGTCCCTATCCTTTCCAAACACTCTGCCCAATATATCGTGTAAATGTAATATAGTAATAATAATCAATCAATAACATGTCCTTTAATAAGTCTGTAAATAACTCCCAACACACATGCTATAAAATAGTATTTATTGTTGTATAGTTTGGACAAATAAGTACTAAATAAATGTCAACAGTCAACGGGCCCAATATAGTATAACACATATATTTTCATTTCCAAAGTCCTCATTGTCACATCTCATAACTTCAGAAACACTCACAAAGCTGCTCCGAGCTTTTAGTACACGATCCCATTAAGACGGTCCTGCAAGCAGGGCCAATGTGTCATCGATGGTTATGATGGATGTTCTTTTCGTATTGGAGTGCTTTTGCAATGTGCCAAACATGAAAACATGAAGAATATATCAGAACCTCCAATGTCAGCAAACATGTGGTTTGTTTTCTCAAACCAAAGGACTGCAGGGGTTTGTTCTGTCACCTCGCTGCTAAAAGCTTGCTGGAGTCTTTCCACGAGAACACGCTGGCGTGTTTTCACTGAGCCCGAGTGGGTTTTCTCCAAGCGCTTCACCTTGCATGTTTCTTTTTGGCATTTTAATCATTTTCCTGAAGTATGTGACTAATATGCGCCTCCCTCTTGAAAACCCGAGGAACACCTTCCTCTTATTAGTCTGCAGTCCTCTCATTGAGGAAATCCTTTCTTTCATTTCTAACTCACACATTTATTGGGTAAAGGCGTTCATTTACCAAGTTTTACCTGGATTCAGTGTATTTACAGAAAAGAATCCATCCCCACGCGTCTATGCTCGGTTATACTACAGAGTCACGAGACGCGTTTCCCAAAGGCGAGGTTCATCAATTCACCGAACATCTGGGTCTCTGGAAAGAAGCCTCAACACCTGCAGAACCTTCTCGCTGCGAGGCAACAAAGCTAACTCTCCGACGAGCGCTATGTTGCTTTAGAAATGTAATCTCATTTTAAAACATTCATCCAGCTGTACACAGTTTACTTTTTCCCACAAAAGCTTTCAAATGGCTCATTAAAAAAGTATTCCTCAAGCAACTTTTACAAGTAAATTCCAAAGTTTTTTTTCTTTCCTAGTAATAGTAACACCTTTGGGATATTACCTGTCTGATCGAGTTGAAGTATTGGAAAACTGGAAATGGGCACCCGGGTTTGGAAGCTTATCGAACTCTGCGTGTGCTTCATGCCTGGCTCTTGGAAAAA
This sequence comes from Zenarchopterus dispar, assembly GCA_028564865.1. NCBI lineage: Eukaryota > Metazoa > Chordata > Actinopteri > Beloniformes > Zenarchopteridae > Zenarchopterus > Zenarchopterus dispar. The sequence goes on from JAOWBL010000002.1 coordinate 14,929,793, forward strand.
AAAAATAAAAGCTACATTGTTAGGGAGGTTATACATGATGCATGATGTGGATCATCTGGTGTTTTTGCCAGCGTGCTTTTGAAAAACAGATGCCCCCACATGACTTAAAGCAGTGATTAAAAAAAAGAAGAAGAAAAAGATTTACAATGTGCAACTCTCCACATGACTGTAAGGTACACAGTGGTGCCTATTTTACTTGAACATGAAGTAACAAATGCATATGGGTGTACAAACCACATCTAGTTTATTGTCAAATGATCAGCTGGTGATCTCAGATTGTTTCAGTAAAAAAAGACGAGCGCCCCGGAGGCACTGGCTCTCAAAGGACTCGGTGTAAGAGCTCCCTGTGAGGTATTAGAGCTTCAGCAGGTGGTACTGCTCAGTGCTTATTCATACTTGAAGAACTTTGCCGAGATAACTCTGCTAGTAAATAATACTGTACATAAATTTACAAGTGCTTTGGGGTAGCATTATCTACAAATGCATGAACCTTTCTGGTCCACGGAGCCTTTAAGTCCTCTACAAAAGCCTTGGTGTGAGAGTGTGAGCACATTTATGCAGCGGTGGTTTCGTCATAGCTTTTGCATTTAGTATTACAGCCTCAGCAGGTACATTCCTGTCATTGTATTCATCAGTTTGGGTTGACGTCTGAGTCTTTTAGTGTGAGGACGGTCCCGTCAAAAATGACCTCCACCATCCCTCTCCTGACTCAGATCTGATTTTCAGTACGTTGGCAGTGGCAGCACTGGTTCTCCGTGATGGGAGCTGATGGGAACATGGGTTTGGTAGTTGAGGTGTGTTATGCGTGTGTGCGTTTATGAGGAGCTTGTGTATTTCTGGCTGGAGCGGGAGCTGGAGCGGTCGAGTCCATTCCCGTGGCAAGAGCCCTTCCATCGTCCCCCGGAGCCCCGCTCATCCAGAGGAGACGTTCGGTAGCACCAGCAGCACAGGCAAGACTACGAAACAGCGGCACACTTTTGTGAGACGTGTTTTTTTCCTCATCACATCACTCTTAATGACAAAAGTTAGCCTTCTTACCTGGAAACAGTTTTTAAACTTCTGGCTGACAAAGTAGAGGGCAATTGGGTTAATGCAGGAATTAAGCGAGGCCATGTTGATGCCGATGTAATCCATCACTAAGAGGAAACTGGCCGGGGAAAGGGCAGAGTTTACCGTAAAGACTACAGGAAGTCAAAGAGCGGAGAACAATGGGCTCTCATGAAGCCTTCGCTTGGATTGCGTCAGATATCGAAGCGGGCCTACCTGAGCAGCTCACAGCGGTTGGGGTCATTCTGGTCGTAGACGGTTTTCTTCAGAATCCGGCTGAGATGAAGGGGCAGCCAGCAGAAGGCAAAAATCAACACGAGGCAGAACACCGTCTTTGCCACTTCCCTCCGCTGAACCGGACACACAAAGAGGACATTACAGACTCCCGAACGCCTCCGTCAGAGAATCTGGGCTGAGACCCGCTGCGAACATGCAGGCGTACCTGTTTCATGTGGTCATTGAGCGCGATGCGCATGCCCTTTTTGCGGCTGAGCATCTCGCAGGACATGAGCGTGTAGAAGATCCCCGTGCAGGCCAGCGGGAAGCAGAAGTAGAAGCCAAACAGCCACCAGTCTTTAACCTCCTGGTAGAACTGTAAAATGGGAAAGATGCAGTCAGAAGAGAAGGACAATGAGAATTTCATTGAACTAACACAAACTATTTCATTACTGAAGATACCTGCTGCACATTCTTTCACTTTACTTATTTTTGATTTAGAAATCCCATCCATCCATTTTCTACACCCACTGAGTCCATCTGCAAGCTCACAGGGGTCTGCTAGAGCCAACCCCAGGCGAACACCCTGGACAGGTCTCCAGTCCATCACAGGGCCACATACGTAGACAAACAACCACACACACTCACAGGCAAGTTCTCTTACATACATGTTTTTGGACCATTGGAGGAAACCGGAGTGCCCGGAGAAAACCCATGCAAGCACAGGGAGAACATGCAAACCCCACACAGAAAGACTCCTGCCAGGCCCGGGAGTCGAACCAGGAACCTTCTTGCTGTGAGGCAACAGTACTAAGCCACCGTGATGCCTGATTTAGAATTTTTGAGTTTAAATGTGTTTTGAGAGAAATGACGACATTTCCTCAACAATACCACTACTGGTTCAAGTCTGAATGATTTTTCTTTAGTGGGGACAAAATACCAACATGACATTTGACTCTATTATCTTTTTTTTAAACTTTCTGTGTTCTCCTTTCTTAAAAAGTCCAATTTTGGACATGCCACTGCAATTTCTGTCTGTTCGGGTTTATGAATGTGCCACGATGATTATAAGGAACAACTACATTAAGACGACTTTCATGCACTGCACTGTACACTGTTCTTTGTTTTAAATCCAATAATTACTTTTTGGCACAGAGAAAAAGAAACTGATTGCTCTCCAGGTTCTTTGCTTTGATGTTAATCATTCAGTTGATGTCCGAACATGAAAGTAACATCAGGTGAACTGTGAACTGAGTCCAAAGCTTTTTCTTCCCCAACTTAGCCTTAAGAGTTAGATCTAAGTGAACATGAACACGTGTCTGTGGGAACATTGATACACACTAACAGCAGCCAGCCAAGCGATAGCTAGATGAAAGTATGCAGCTGCTCTGGTCTATCTTGTTGTTAAAGCCATTAATTTATTTTTTATCATTGCACATTTTTCCTCCTGCATTTCTTCATCCTTATCTCATGTGCTGATAAAAAAAAAGCCCATTTTTCACAGATTCTTTCAGGTATCAGCAGTAATTTGTCTCTGAGTGTTATTTCAACATTCTGCACGAACAGCAGTTCACGTCAGCGCATCTGAAATATTCATGAAACTACATTAACGTTCATGTTAGTGAAAACTAACGTGAAAGTGATCCCAGAGTCTTGTGTTTGGTGCTCACAGTCTCACGCGTGGCTCGCTGCCAGCGGCTTTCTGGCACGTGTTTACGTCAAATGGAGGGACAACTTAATGCTTGCATAGTAAACTGAACTTGAGGATATGACCCATTTCTCCAAATGTTTTCTTGCCTAGTTGTGAAGTTTCTGCAGCAGCAGTAAAGCTGAAATCCCTGGAAGTGTTCTTGCTCTGTGGGTTTTTCCGAGGATGCATCCAGAGAGGACTTGTGTAGATTAACACAGCAAAGTATCCCAAAAATTCATTTTGTGTTAAATAGCAGAAGGAGGAAGCTTAAAGAGATGCAAAAGGAGGCAGTTTGAACTTTATCGTTGTCAAATTTGTAGACATATCATGATGGAGGCTATTTTAAACAACATAACATTACCCAGTAAATTAACAATGATAAGAATAATTATTATTCAGTAATTTTTCAAAACAAATTTTGACAAAATGACTTCAGTATTTAAAATACACGCTTCAAATCAAAAAATCGTGATTTTTTTCTTGTTTATTATTTCACATGTCAGGCATTAAAGGGTTAAAACATAGATGAAGAGCAAAAGCACGAGATCATTAACACAAATACATGATACAAAAGTAAAGGCAATAAACACTTTTGCCAGATAAGTTTAAGGCCCATTTTAAGTCTTATTAATGTTTAGAGGGTTTTTTTAAAATGTCTAATTAAACTACAGCTGGTTTTGAATATGTGCTACTCTGCTCGGCGAGCTGTGATGTTATCGAGCACCTCCACAGACGTTTCTCTTAAATCACACCTGCCAGTGATGACGTTTCAAACACCAAGTGGACTTGTTATCCGTAACATGGCAAACCCTGGCTAAAAGAAGGCGTTAGGCTTCAGCCTCCCAGACAAGATCGTGGCTGAAGAATCTTGTTTTGAAGCTTATTTACACCAAATAACTCTGTAGTGGTAGCCTCTTATAAAAACAAACCACACAATAAAAACAACTTTTGATCGTCTAAATGAAGATCTTGTTAACCTCACGATAAATATAATACACTGTCAAGCCAAATGCACAAAAACATAAAAAAAGATGAAATAAAAAGTCTCCGCTTGAGTTGAACATGGTAAACAGGAAAGAGCCTCCCACTGTAAAAGCGCTGTTGTGATTAATACGTTTCAGCTGGAAGCAAGTTATTTAACCCTAACTGACGCAGTGAGCTGTTTGTTATTCCTTAAACAAGCCTGTCGGAAGACATGTGGAAGTGGAAAAGATGTTGCTTTTGTGCGAGAGGGATCCAACCCTTAGTTTGCGTCAAGAAAACAAAAAGCAGCCTGAGAAACGGCTGATTCTCCTAGAAGTATGTACATATGTCCGGCAGGCTCAAAAAACTTGGAACTGTAGTGTTGAAACATCATCTTCGAGGAAGTGATGCGGTTGAAAGAAAATCTTGACGGACCGTGATTATAGATCATTTAGATGTTTGGGGAAATGTAATCTAAGAAAAACAACATGACAGCGAGAGCGTTTCAACACACAAGGCAAAGCAAACGCAGCAGCTGCGTAGCCTCAAGAGAACCACGTCTCAGTGAAGATAATGATGTGAAAAGGCTCCAATCGAGAATGAAAAAAAGAATTAAACTAGTCATGAGTCCAGATTCACCCTTTTCCACAGTTACGGGTGCTTCGGGGTAAGACGTGCTGCAGATGAAGCGATGTACCGATCAAACCTAGAACCCACTGTGAAAGCCTGTGGGGACCCTTTTATGATCTATGTACTCAACAAACAAGGTCAGCTGACTACCTGAAGCTACCGAATGACCCGATTTTTCCATCAGTATATACATTTTTCCTGTCTTTGGGTATGGACATTGTCGGATTTATTGGGCTCCAGTGTCAAAGATCAGCTCACGGAGCATTTTCACACATGAAGTGGGTGCCCCAGAATGGAGACTTTAACCACACTGAGATCTTGGGATCTTTGTGCAGCAGAAGACTTTACATAGCGGATCAACTCCCACATTTTCGATTAAAGATCGTGGTGAAAAGTGAGTGAAACAGAAGTTCTGACATGATGTAAGCTGTCTGAAACATCATACTGAATTTGTACCACAGGTGACTAGAGCGTGACCTTTCGAACAAGCAATGCATTTTGTTCATTTCTTTGAACAAATGATCAATTTTATGATATAAATTTTAGAAGATTAAGACAGGTGCGCGGAAAGGAAGTTTTGCAATTTTGAACTCCGAGGGTCCTCGGTAGGTGTGGAGGTTAAATCCCTTGTACGATGGTGTGTAAGACTTATTTCAGTTTGATCTCTTGCTCTTTTGTGATTACTCTCGAGTGTCTTTGTTGCCTCTGCTGCTGTCATGTGTGTTGATATTTGACAGGATGTCCTAAAACCACGGAGGTGGGAATCCAAAGTTACTTCGGCTGGATTTGGGGATAGAGATGTGAAACAGCCATGGCTAGACAACGCTTTCTAAAAGTAAGCCAATATTCCTTCAAATGAACTGAAGTTTTAATGTGAACAAAAGTCCTTTGTTCTGCTTTAGTGCCTCGAAGAAATGACATGAATCATATGTTTTGTACTTTAAAATGTCCTAATGTTTTACTGACATACTAAAATATTTCTCTTTTTGATGAAACCGTCGGCGTATAATTCAACACAAGTTGTTTCATTCACCGCTTTCATCGAGTACAAACCTTCATGAAGCTGGTGGCCTGCTCCGGATGCAAAAGACAGATCCTCAGTTTGTTGCCTCTGTAAGGCATCTCCATCATGTCAAACGCCAGCGCCTCGGGCACCGCCAGCACCACGGCAACCAGCCATATCAGAGTCACCTCCACCGCTTTCCAGAGCGGGATCCCCATCCCCTTCACCCTACTCCACGACGTCACTGCATGGTAGCTGGAAAACCGGGACGCAAGCACAGACACGTCCTGAAACTGCTTTCGCAGCTAATGTGCGAGTACTTGTCAGGAGTAGGTGTGCATGGGCTCACCGGTCGATGCTGAGGGCGCACAGGCTGAGGACGGTGATTCCCACTGAAGCTTTCTGGATGAACGGCATCAGCTTACAAACGTACACGCCAAATGGCCAGTCCTCAGCTATTAGCTGCAGGGAAAATAAACAAGAGAGAGAGAGAGATGGAAAAGAGACATGTATTTGAAAGTTTAAGTGTCACCTGTCTAAACACAAGGACAAACCCCGCTGAGGTTCATTTAGGGGTTGTTTCTTCCTCATGTCTCTCAGAGCTAATGCTGCTAATGCCAAAAGCTACAACAGAGGAATCCTCACAGCTGAAGTCCGTCCCCCAGGAGGAATCAGTTCTGTTTGGGGTCAGGAGAAGCATGCAATAGCACAAAAATACTAAATAACACTCAAATCTGGACATTTTCATGTAAAGAGTTCTGTATGTTTTTTTTATGATGTTTGCAGCACAGAAATCAATACTCTGAGTGATAGTTTGCCAGATCTGTGTTTAAAGAAAAGAAAAAAAGCAATCTGTCATAAATTAGAACAAAATCAAAGCAAACTGGATTATTTTTATAAAACTAAATTAGTTTCAGTTTCAGTTTTCTGATTTGCCTTCATTGTGTCCTAGTTGTTGATAGATTATGGTCAACTGCTAATACCTACACGCAAGTCAGTGGATGTTTCCACACACACACGAGGAACGTTTCTCCTAAATATACAACATGTTGGGTCTCATCTACGTTTACAGAGGTTTGGGTTTTCCATTTGTCTGTTTGGTTGGATGAACAATCATGTATTTTCTTGGTGGAGGGATGAATTAAGAGACAACACATGCTAATGCTGAGGCTTTTCAAATGCTGCAGGTGTAAAGCTGAGTGACTATAATTATATGAATTAAAGTTAAGTAAAAGGGAACATACTTAGAAACTGTGAATTAGAACATATAGTTGGGTGTCTGGCATGAATGGCAAATTAAAATCTCAATCGTAAGAGAAGCCTGACACCTTGCTTGTCACCTACGTGTGAAAATAGTGCACAGGAAACTATTCAGATTTCCCCTCAGACCGGCGCAGAATTATCCACCCTCCTCGTTTTTATCTCCACCCAGCTTTAAATCATTCTCCCTTTATCTTTACAACACATCTCATAAAAGAGGTAGAGCTAAGTGAAGCGGCTCCCTTTCTCCATTATCACCAGCTGCTATGAACAGAGCTGTACGCTCATGGTTAAAAGGGGAATTGTTGTATCGTATCTTTATGACATCGTTTACCAAAGCATGATGCAGAGGTTTTATTAAGAAAAGGTGGAAATTGTGCAATTTAAAAAAAGTATATGTCTCCTTTAAAATGGACACAGCCTTAAGTCTGTGTAATAAATGTAAGTTTTCAGGTGTAAAATACCAAAAATCATCAATTAAGTTTGTATGTCATGTATAAAACCATCATATAAATGAAATACTTGACGATAATCTCATTAGGTCTAATGAGCTTCAGGGAGCTGAAGTTTTAACGTTTCCTTTTTGATAACAGGCGGGCATTAATCATTACGCACATGCAGACAGACTTGATTTTAAAGGTTGTTACCTTGTACACATTGATGGGGATGGCAATGATAATATAAAGCAGGTCTCCCAGAGCCAGGCTGCCAATCAAGACATTGGGTCCGTTCCTCATGCACTTGTTCCTGTATATGATCCTCAGCAGCGTGGAGTTGCCGATGATCCCCACCACAAAGATCACGCAGGATATGACGGTGTTCACATACTTGAAGGCGTGCTTGATCTCTGTGGGTTTTATGCACATGGGGGGCAAGGAGCTGCGAGAGCGTCCCGGCTTTGGGGGCAGGAGTGGAACCGAGCCGTTGTTCTTGGAGGGCTCAAAAGCTTCAGGTCCACCCTGGGAATCTCGGACTAATCTGGAGGCTCCGACCTCACTGACCACGAAGAGGCACAGCAGCACGATTGCCCTCATTCTCACACACCAAGACGCCTGCTCACTCAAACGCGCACCAACTCTGAAAGCACACAATCAAAAGTGTGCAGACATACGTCCACACACTGGGCGTTGCTCCGGGCCTGGCAGAGCTCGTTTGTCCTGCAGAGAAAATACATCACCCATCACTGTTGAGATAAGGGGAGAGAACTTGTTGCATGTGTTGAAGAGTGTGAACACGAGCTCAGCAGCAGCGTGGCTTCACAGACAACCTCATGCACTATCATTAAATTAAACAGGGTCTGCTGGTCACCTGAAGATGAACCCTAATGACTTGATTCAGTGTTTAGTCTTATAAAAAAGGAGCAGAAAATCAAATTTATTCACAATTGATAGGGTTGATAATGAACTGAGAAGGCTTCCGAGGTTGTAAATTTGTTAACAACAACAAAACTGAAGTTAAAACCTGTCCCTTTGTCCTGACCCCACACTTTGCTCCGGTTCACACCTGGTATTAATGTGTCCTGGCTGCTCCGTTCACAGCTGCCATGACAATGTGCGTCTTTAGTAACCACATGTGATGACCCACGCCCACATTCACCCACCAAACTTGTTTTTCTTGTTTGTTTGTTTGTTTTTGTTTGTTTGTTTATGATTACTGCTGTTACCTTTCATTTGTACTTCTACTTTTGAAGGAACGGCTTAGTTCATCTAGGCTGCTTTTAAAGTGCTACAGTAATCGTAAAGAACAACAACAGTTGTTACTTTTAGGAAAGGGAACTGTTGTTAATCAAAGTGATGTCATTTGATGAAAAAAAATGGAAAACAACAAAAAGGCGTTGAGTCGTAAACAGTTTCCAGCTGTATGATTCCCCCTGCCTCAACTTATTTGAAATCTTTTGACTCTTATGATCTCTCCAGCTGTGAAAGCCTGAGCAGGGCTTCCGTGTTGGAGTCTCTGACTTATTTCGACTGATGCTGCAGGAAAATCCCATCATCTAAAATGTTTATTCTGTCATGACATGTTGGTCCAAACATTCAGAAATTCCATGTTCACAGCTTGAACTTTTGTCACACTTTCATGTGACAGACACAGGATGAGTATCTGTTGAAGATCAGTTGAGCTGCAGTCCCTGAACGTGCACGCTATAAAAAAAAGAAAACAAAAAAACAAATGTGACCATTCCCAGACAACCTCCGAATGTGCCGTGTACCTCTCTGTATCCAGCAGTACACAGCCACTTTCCAGCATGTACTCACAGCTGTCAGCTTAGGGTTAGATCACATGTGGCATGTTAATGCCCGGTGTGAAACTTCGTTAGACAGCTTACACGTCTGTGTTAAATAAGCTTACATTGTTTCAACACAGATGATGTCAATGAATCAATTCAAACAGCTCAGCCAATCTAATCAATTTCTAAGCATGTATTTATCCTAACAAACATCTGGCAGCAAAGCTGAAAAGTCTTATGAGCCAGACATAAGAATGCGTCAATTTTACAGATGCACAGTAAAACTGGTGCCGTAATTTGATCATTTTCAGGGTTTCATTGAGAAACGTTTATGTTTTCCGGCTGTGGATGGATGCAGCTATCACGTGTCCTGCAGTGAGGCTGCGTTGTTAGAAAACATATGCATCTTTAAAAACCATAAAAAACAGCACATGCATACAAAGTGGGTCTGCAGTGCGATTTTTCTCTGAGAACAAAACTGCTGTGACAGCGCTGTGGTGTGGTGGTTAGCATTGTCCTCTCACAACTGGTCCTGGTTTGAATCCTGGCCGAGGCCTTTCTGTGTGGAGTTTGCACGTTCCTCTCCCGCCTAAGTGGGTTTTCCCCGCGTACCGCAGCTTCCTCGGACAGCTCCAAAACATGCATGTTAAATTTATCGTTGATCCTAAATTGAGTGAGTGTGAGCGCGCATGGCTGTTTGTCTCGTTTCTCCTTTGTTTGGTGAAGTTTCAGGGTGTACCCCGCCCCTAGCCATGATGACAGCTGGAATTGGCTCCAGACTCCCCGTGACCCTGATCGGGATCAAGAGGGTATAAAAGAATAGATGGATGGTTACAAATGCTAGCAAATAAGGAGCGGGAGGTCGCGGAGCAAAACGAAGCAGGACAAGTGGACCAGTGATAACTTCGATAAGATGACGAACAGCGTTTCTGTGTGTCCAGTGAGTGACAGAGATTCTTTCTCTTTTGGACAGAGCTTGGCTCTGAGCTTCTTAAGTATCATGTGTATCCTCAAGAAAAGCCTGGGGCATCTGGGGATAAATGGGCTGATTGACGATAATGGCAATATCTCTGCAGAGCAGAGACACACAGTCAGAGGTCACATTCAAACTCATACACCCTCACTCACAGATACTCCAAACTCATGTGCAAACCATAATTCACTGGCCTTCACAAAGGTCTTACAGAGACACTTTTATGGTCGACAAATACAGCATCACAATCGTATTCATAATTGTTCCTTAATAAAAACAAGTTCAAACTATTAACAACAAATTTTCATTAGAAATTAAACACATCTTAAGTACAAAAAAAGAGATAAAAATGTTGTTCATAATTTTTTAGGGTTGTTTAGCGAGAGTTGGGACAAAATTGGGTCTAAAAGAGGGATGGATGGCATCTGTTCATGGCAGACCTGGATGCTCTCCAACCCCTCCCACACGTACACGCTGCAGCGGCGTTGCTCTCCATTTATACCAAATCTTCCCAAACTGAACTGTGGGTTCACTGCGCCACGGTAACAGCGTGGCTTCCATCAGACACTGAGGAAAGTTCAGTTTTTCATACTTCGGCATGAGCATCATCCAGTCTGGTTACAGTAACGCAGCAGGCCAATAACATCACACATGGGAGCAGGACTGTTGGAAAGCACACAGCTTATTTGTGCACCAAGGGGGAAGAAACTTGAGAGTTTGTGTACGGAGCGTAATTTGCGTCCACGTCAAAGTTTGCATGGCCACACAGAGCTATTGATCTTTAAAAAAGGTGTTTCTCACTACAGAGAGGGGTTCAGTGGAGCGGAGGTGGGCAACTCCAACCCTGAAACCCACTGCTATGAAGACGCCTGTAGGAACGGAGCTGAGAGAAGAGCTGTGGTACTATAGCTATGGGATAAGTTTGATCAAAGCATGCCAGCATAATCCCTGCAGGGAATCATATGGGGGGGAAAAGCATAACGTGTCTCTTTTTTGCTATTCAGGGTGCATTCAGCTCAAAACACTGGTTCTTCAACCTATCGCATAAAAAGACCGAAAATCACATGAATGAACTCACACGCGTATCACAAGAAATCAGTTTTGAAAAATCTGGCCAGATTCCATGTATATCATCCTCGTCATGTGAAAGATGCCTTTGTGTTGTATAACATGGCAGCTCATTAGGCTATGTTAGAGCGGGATTGTCCGATTTAATTAGAAAACTGAATTTTAATTGGGCTGATCCTCTTAATCTAATAAATTTTGGTGCTCTGCTGGCTCCAGGAAAGTTGGCAGGCCACAGAGGGAAAGATGAGGGGACACTGTGGTCACAAATGAGGGCTAGTCTTTTCAGAAATGAGGGTGGGAAGAGAAGGAGATGAAAGTGCTGAAATGTTTAAAAAAATTTAAAAACACACACCCACACAGAAAGGAAGCAACATGAGGCCAAGATTGAACAAAACTGACCTGCTGCACTGTTTGAAAGAACAATAGAAGATGAAGGAAAGCTCAGGAAGGCAGAGTCAGGAGGAAAAGCTGAGAGCTGAAGGTGCCGGGAGGAAAGATCTTCTTCAGCAGATAAAGAACAAAGCGGTGCCAAAGTACGTGCTGAAATATCAGCCAGATTTACAAAATAAATAGTAATAAATATGCTCCGTTTTGACTTATTTCCTAACTGATAACTTTATTTAATCATTTCTTTATTATGAAAGCACCAGATTCTGAATTGTTTGACCTGCAGTAGCTTCAAGTGTGTCGAAATTAAAAAAAAAAAAAAAAAGTTTCCTACAAGAGAAAATTAATCTATCCTGGCAATTTTATGTATTTGAACAACAAAGTCTTGCACGCTGACTAAAATGTGAATGTCAGAATGCAGTTTGCTTGTTTTTTTTTGCCAGTTTGTGCACCTGATAGATGTAGGCGATCATCTCCTTTGAAGAGGTTTGTACTTTTAAAGTGCAATAAAAGTTTATGACTGTGATGATTTACTACTGCACTCTGCACAGTTTACTGCTACATACATTTGCAAACGTATGTAGCAATAAACTGTTAAATAAACAACCAAACCACAGAAAAGCTGCGCAGCGGGCTACAAAAAAAAAGAAAAGAAAAAAACAACAACAGATAAATCTGAGATGCTGAATGCTGCAACAAGCACCGTCAGTCTGACCCCAACACATCCAATAGGGGAAGTTATTCCTGTATAATTCCTTCATCTGCTTTGAGTAGATTATAATATCTTTTCAACCCATTTGCTGTCCTTGTAGCTTTAAAAACGACAGGTGAGGTTAGAAATGCGGGACTCCAAATGATAAACTTCCCTGCGCACAAAACCTCAGACATGAAGAAATTCATTATAAGTGTCGAATGTTTTGGGGTTTTTTTTTTTACCAAGAGCCAAAAGTTATGGGGGAAAAAAACACCATCCAATGAAATCTGTCAACATCGAACAAAAGATAGACAGAAACATAATCTGCATTAAGACGCCATCAGTCCCAACGTTGTTAGGGGGACTTACCGGTGCTGTGGTGAGCTGGGGGCCAAAGGCTTCTGATAAATATTCCAGCAGAGCTCCTTCAATCAGACAGGTGGGTTTTTTTAGGTTAACTGTGTGCACTTTTCTGCACAAGTCGGAGCTGCAGATCCTCCTCCGTGACCGAACTCCGCGGCGTCCGCCGGACGGCGCTTTTATAGCCGCCAGCCGGGAGGCTGCACAGGCAGCCAATCACGTCCCGGGAACGGCCATCCTCTCACTCCTCTCACCGCCGTCGGGATGCGGCGCGATCACACGCACGAGCTCCACGTTTACACGTTCAGACTTTATCAAACCACTTGGCTACTACCAAAATTAAAAAAAAAAAAAAAAAAATCCTTTCAAAACGCGCGTTTCTCGGTATATGTTTACTCATTTAGCAGAATCTAGTAGTAAAATGCTGTGTTACAATGCACTGATCGAACTGCAAGTAAAAAGTCTTTAAACAATGAACTTCTGATATACACATTTCCACATGAATCCATGCAAATGAGAAAAAAAACTTTCCAGAAAAGCTCTTCGATTGCGTAAATTATTAGGACTTTTGAATATTTGGACTGCTGGGAGCATTTCAAAGCTGCAACATGCACGTTATTTTGAAGCAGGCTGTCATATTTATTTGCATGAACAGAACACAGAAGACATATAAAAGACACCAGAAATTGCTGAGTGATCTAATCTTGAAAATACAATAAAGGGATAATCATTTTTCACTGTTTGTGACGCATATGTGCCAGCAGCTCCACTGCAAGTACTTTGCATGACAAAAAGAGCAGAAAGGGTGAGCTGCTGCATCTCCCGCAGGACAGTCAAAGTGCACACAGACACTCACACAGACGTGCACACTCCGAACAAAGAAGCTTTCTCTGGAGTGGCTTTAATGGCACCCATCCCCTGCTCTATTTTGGGAGGTGACTATTCCTGGTGCACCATTACTGTCATTAGCACAGTCTCATATTATTATACCATTAGCAGACATTATCACCATTATGCATGACACTCAACACTGCATTTGTCTGCACCTGTGTGCATGTGCAGTGTGTGTATGTGTGGGTGAGAGACAGCAGAAAGGATCCGCTGCTGTCCCTTATGCACTCATGGCCTTGGTCCAAGACATTTATTGTTTAATGGGGATTTATCGTTGGACAGGTACCGTGAACGTCTTCCTTCTCCTCCTTTATGGGAGGAAGCCAAACTTTGAACTTGTAGCCGGTTAGTAACGTTTTTGGCATTTGTTCTTTTTCGTTACATCTCACCCACCGAGAATTACTTCCTGGGGCTATTTTTGCCAGAAGTCACACGATTCCTGCTTCTTTTTGGTTGTAATGTGGCAAATCAAATTTTGGTGTATGATGGCGTGTTTTAAGCGACATTTAAAAAAAAAAAAAAAGAAATCCCCTCATTTCTGCTATTTGAATGAGCTTGACCTCTTGAATTTCTGAGTTTCTTCAAATATAGAGAAAAAAGCATGAACTTTTTTTTTTCCTCTGAGTCACACCACAGCTAAACTGGCACATTTTATGGAAAATAAAATCCTTAAAAAAATACAGATATTCGCCATCTTTTCATGATCCAGGGACTTTACCAGAAACATGAGTATTTCTGGTTTTGACTACTGCCCTGTCACTCACCATTAGTTTTTACCTTTAGATCTATTCTGAATTAAATTTAAAAATATTTAATAAAGTTTATAAGGAATTTTACATCAGACACAATGAAAAAATCTTCTCAAATAATAAAAATAAAGGACTAGTTTTATGTAAAAGTCATGCACTTTTATTCCTGCCTTTATCTTCATATCTGATCACAGCTGTTCACGCAGTTCATAATGTTGGAAGATAAGTGAATCCATATATCTAAAAGAACATCAACAGAGGATTAATAAGTCTTTGTAAAAGCCAAACTGATGATAAGATGACCAGAACTCACTGGCTGACAGACGCTCCACTCAGGATGTGTCTGGTGGTGTGGGCTGTTGACACGGTGCACCTTTCAGCAGAGGCTTCACAGCTGCTAGTGTTTCCTAACTCTAAGACAAGTGTTCACTATTTGTTTCTTCTGGCGGAAAATCTGAAACGTACATGTTTCTGGACTCCCCCTGAAAACAGGATGGTGCAACGTGAAGTTTATTCAGGGGACACGAGCAGCGGTTCACACACTCACATGCACATATACACACTCATAAAGCAGAAAAATGAAACATTAAATAATGAGAAATACATTCTGCAACAAATCGACTAGCGCGGCCACTCCCTGAGCCAGCTCCTCTCGCTTGCAGCTGTATGTGTTTTCTCTGCGCTTCTGATGTTCAGTTGGACTGAAGCTTTAAGCTCATAATGTGGCTTTATGTTTGTGTGATTTTTCTTTTTGCCTCTGGCTCTAAAAGTCAAACGTGACCGTTCATAATATCTGCTCCTAATAAATGCTTTACAAGGAACAGAATTCAGAGTTGTCCTTAAATATTGATGCACTGCAAATCTGGGGAAAAGAAGTGCTGGGATCATCAAAATACACCCTTCAGACCCTGTATTTTTTTGTCAGCCTCGTTTCGACTCGGTAGTTTTCCCACCATGACAGCAGGATGTCTAAGGACAGCCTCCCCACAAGGTGCTACTTTATTCTGCTGCTGCAAGTTTGGGCTGAGCTGCCTCCGTCCTCCCTCACTGGCAAAAGGACATACGCTCTGACAGCTTTGAGGCTCTGGTTCTTGTAACAACAGCGGCTGTTCCTCAAATGGATAATGGTAAAATAAGAAGAAGAAAAAAACAGAGCACAGCATCATTTAAACTCCTCCCTCAGGATATTGACCTCAAATCACTTAACTGACGGTGAAACGCAGCGCTCTGTGAGGGAGAGACAGATGTTTCTGATTGGTAACTGAGGGGGTATTAAAAGTTCGAATGCCCTGACCGATCATCTTGGAGTTGCAGAAGGCTTGTTTTTCTTGCTGATCTGCTGATCGCCTACTAACAGGGGATGAGGTAAGGAGAGCTGGAGTGTGATACCGCAGCTGTGATGCGCTATGACTGATGCTCCAAAAGGCCAGAAGGTTGATGTTCTTCTTGCCTTTAATGTCTGTTTGTAAAAGGTCTTGGCAAGTATTAAGTGACCTTGAAGTGTTTACAACAAAAAGCTCCCAGACTCACCAGAGTTATCCAGATCTGTTTTTAGAAAATTATGATGCAATTGAGAACAATTTGTCAGTAATCATGAAACTAGAAGCACCGAGCATACTTCCAGTGATTAGAGAGGGTATTATAGTTACGGCGTACAGCATTTAGCCACAACTCTCAAACAGTAACAGGTAAAACCTGCATTCGTGATCTCTTTTAAGTCATAAAGATTAGGTCATGAACATCAGTTTGTAGATGCAGGACTTTCTAATAAACTGGCTACAGTTGTTCCACTCTGTTACTCAGTGAAGGAGCTCCGCAAGGCTGCGTGCTAAGCCCTTTTACTTCATGGCCTTCACATAACTGAGCATACCTGACCATGGTGGGGATATAACTTGGAGGGAGACAAGTATGCCAACAGGGAGGAGCTGGAGAGAGGCTGACAGTCTGGTGCACTGAAAATGAGCAGCGACAAAAAAAAAAAAAGAAGAAGAAGAAATCTGATCATCAATATCAGAAGCATATGACCAAGGTACTGGCCATCAACAAAGAGTGGAGTGTGTCTTCAGTTTCCTCTGCAAAGGTATACTGCACCATAAAAGACGTAAGTTATCCTGACCATCAAAACCGCTCAAACATCTTCTTTCAAAGAGGTGATACACGTAAATCAAGAACTGATGAGCAATGTTTACTCTGGACTGAAATCAAATCCTGTGAGCAACACAATGCAATTTTAATTCTCAGAAATAACTTATTTAGCTGGTTTTTGGAAACATTTGTTTTATTTTAACCTTTTTGACTGAGTAACACATGAATTCTAACATATATAATGATTGCAGAAATCTGTGACTAATATTTCTAGTGTTCATGTGTTCAGCAGTCAGGTATAAAACTGTGTTTGTTGGTGTCAATTCAAGCAAAGAAATTTATGTTCCTATTGATGTTCTTTTTCAGGTAGTATACTTACATGCTGTTTTACTGTCCAAAAAATGAATAAAAAGAAAAGTAATAAAAGGAATTGTCATTTTAAATTAGACATATTATACTCTTCTATATAAAGTTGCATTGATGTCCCAAGGTAATAAGGAAATGTCTATGATATGCTTTGATTGAAATCACACAGATACACAATACAAATGCATCAGTTTCCTCCATGTTTTTACACGTCTGATCACAGGACTCAGATGTAGCAGGTCTCTCAATTCAACGCCATCCCTAATCTTAATCTTATTCTTAATGGATTTTTTAAAAGCGGTGCTTTTTACATTTACTCAGTGGCAGCAAAACTGATCAAACTGTTGACACTCAAATCCCAGTAAGTGGTTCACAAGAGCCTCACATCACTGGTCAAGCATCCAAAGGGTGGTGCTCTCCACAAGCTGCTCCTACAAAATGTGCAAATTGTTTACAGACAATGTTTTACAAGTGTACAAGGTGAGAAATTTACCACAGTAAACCGGAGTAATTTCCATGTTTTAGTCACCAGAAACTTCTATTAAAAGACAGCTTGAGAGGAATATGAACAGCACCCAGATGACTAAAACATATCTGAAATCTCTCTTTTACGCTCTTATTCTTTCAGTATGAACTAAATAATGAGCCGTTATTTTCTGTTGGTTTGGCTTAACACTTCAGTCAGAGTTGGCTTTTGGTTGGGGAATAAAAAGTCCAGAAGGTAGCAGGAGTTTTTCAAGCTTTCATTGGCTCTGGAGAGGAAGTCTTGGCTTTATAAAGCTGGAAGAGTTGACGTGATGAATGAAGTCAAAAAAGTGGAGTCCAGACTCCACAGGAGCATTGCTACCTCGAGCAAGTGGAAATGATAGCAGCATGGTTAAAATCAAAACTAAGCTCTGTGTGAGACGGAGAAGAAAATAGATTGTGTCGGGTTATCAACAAGCAGGTGGGTGTTGACCCATCAATCATGTCACCGACCAAGGAGAGATCTGATGCCTCGGTTTCTCGGCACCGTCTGAACACTGGCCTTTAACCACATGTGGGCTGAAGTTACATGTCCACACATGTTTGGTGTAAAAGTTTTTACTGGACAGGGTCACTCAGGTCAGCCTTGCGGTCCAACGCCAGTAGTCTCCTGAACTGCACCAGAACCTTTACTGCCTATAAACACGGGGGGGCAGCTCTGAGAGGATGGCATTAAGGGTCTGAGGTTCAGTAAAAAGCAGACCTTTTCTGTTAAGTTCCTGAGAGGAAAAGAGCGAGCAACCAGCCAGTTTCCTGCGTGCTCTCTCTCTCTTCTGTTTCTAAGAGATGATCATGGTTGTTTACAAATCCATCTCCAGTGTCTAAATGTAACATCTTTAGTGACATGGAGTTCAAGGACAATTTCGTCTTTTTTCAGCTGATGAAACAGTCCTTTTTTTGCATAGTTCTCTTTGAATGGATCTTGCGTTGTGGAGGTGTGTGAAGACACTTTTAGCTGTGGGACAGATGGTAAACAGGAACTACCGATTATATTAGAATCTTTTCATGTCCATCACTTGAACTTATCATGGGAATAAGTCACGCTTCAGCCATAAACTGGTTTGGAGAAGATACGAGCCAGAGCTGTGACTTGGCTATAGTCTTGATGTTCTCCACAGTGTTATTTTTAGATTATAATTTCAGTCTCAATGAATTTCATGATCCACGCTTTTATAATTATTACCATCACTCATATCCCTACACATTCAGTGTGCATGACCTTTTATCTGTTTTCTCATTTTAGGATATATTTTTTAAATCGTTTTGATTGATGTTTAAAGTGAAAGACACATGTTGAGCTGTACTGTAAAAGGGCTCCAACTGCAACTACGTTGCCTGTGAGAAAAATGAACGGGATATTCATCCCCAAATCAAATCTGGTTTTGCAAATGCAGAGTGCAGATGTTCTCTCCTCAGCAGCCACGTGAGTCCCAAGTTAACATTGTTTATATGACGCCACTGTGTGCAACAATTTTACTCTTCTTTCTTTTGAAGCCAAAACACACACCAGAGCGAGCTTCCCTGCCATTAAAGTCATATAAATTAAATTTATATCACTGAAGACATGACATAATGTCATCCCAGGGCAGCATATGGTTAAGGTCTTGGAGGAATATATACTGAGACACAGAAAAAGTCCCACATGAACAAACACTTGAGAACAAATAAAAAAGTGGAGACTTCAAGGAGAGAACAAATACGAGTTTATGAAATGCAATACTGGGACATAAATGTGTGAAATATAAACATAAAAGGAGTAAACATAAAGATAAGAGAAGCAGGGGCAGATACGTGAGTTGTTTTTTTTTCCTGTCCACCAGCGACTGCATCCTTTCTCAGCATATCAAATGGATGGTTAATGAAAGGTCAAATTAAAGTACTTTTATGACTTTAATTCATATATTTTCACCAAGCCTTGTAACTAAGATAAAGCTTAAAATAAATGCACAATATCGTTTCATATTAAGATCTGCCAAATTTTGCTCCTTTACCGTGACAATATTTCCTCTCTGCATGCCTGCTGTTTGTGTAGCATCACACCATTTGACATAAAGCGAAGACACGGTGGGGAATATTGTAAAGGAAATCCTCCACATAAAACCTGGAATTTATGGGCTGATGTGAGCGTCCAGTTGTGTAAGTGAGGTGATTCAAGGTTTTGTTTTCCCTTGTGCTTGTTAAAGGATTTCAGCTGCACAACAGTCCAGGGCTTCCTGTGTTGTTTCTTTCTTTCATAGTGTGCCAAGGGTTTTCAGTGGGTGACACGTCTAATCCTGTTTAACACTTTCCACTAGACAGCTACACTGTTGCAGTAAGAGAGAGAGGGGGGAAAAAAGAATAAGAGCAAAATGTGGCTTGCCAAGGGTCTTAGTAGTCTGAGAAAGGAAGAAAGAGGTTTTTCTGCTCAGGCATTGAGATATATGTTAACACAATGCCAAGGAGGGAAAACATCAGCGATGATCTTAGAAAAGGAGTTGTTGTTCATAGGAGTGTGAACAATATATCACTATACATCAAAAAAGGTGGAAGACATTTAGGACAGGTGCCACTTGGCCAGGAATTAAATTCACTACACATTTACCTCAAGGTCAGTCTGCTCAGTGTTGAGAGAAACCGCAGGAAAAATAAACTCAAATAACTACAAGTAATCAACTCAAGTGTTTAACGTCCTCATACAAAAGCCAGAAAAACAGATGGAAAAGCATTTTTTCTCAAAAAAGAAGAAAAAAGAAACAAATAGGTTATGCCAGTTAGCCGTTTTGCAAAGATGCGTCTGAACATACCCAACTCTTCTGGAGCAATGACACTGGTTTGGATCGACAAGGCCAAATTGGAGCTGTTTGGACAAATGCGATGTGTCCCAGACACATGATGGACACCTTTGAGTCACTGAGCCAACCGTGAACTTGTCTGAACACCAAGTCCTTCTCTACTCAAATGTGAAACCATTTGTCCTACGAGTAAACCTGTCCTAAACAGAGCAGGTAAAAGATCTCAAGTGCACCATCAACCTAGATCAGTACGGCTGAAACATAAAGGCTTAAGTCGTTGTAATGGCCCAATTAAAGTAAAGACTCGCAGTATTTCTACGTTTTACTTTACTTTTTTGTTCAGTAAACGATGACAGTGTTATATGTTATGTGTTATTGTTGGTCTAATTCTTTAGGACCAGTTAATGACCAGATGAGTTATTTTATAATGT
The DNA here is from genome assembly GCA_028564865.1 of Zenarchopterus dispar. Lineage (NCBI taxonomy): Eukaryota > Metazoa > Chordata > Actinopteri > Beloniformes > Zenarchopteridae > Zenarchopterus > Zenarchopterus dispar. The sequence continues at coordinate 14,950,129 of JAOWBL010000002.1, forward strand.
TCCCATATTTGCAATCAAACTTTTTTTTTTTTTTTTGTGCCCGTTAGAAACACACAGAAACAATAAACTTAATTTAGCTTTTATGCAGGATTTCACTGTTTTTGAAAACGGGACTTTATTTGGTGCGTAGCGAAGCCACATCTGGCAGCAATGAGTCATTTACAGGTGCGCTCAACTGCGCTTATGTGTTGAAAAGGTTCCGTTTTTATCAGATCAGCCTTAAAAATCTGTTTAAATTTGACGTACACTGTAGAGATGAGTGAGGTGAAAAAGTTTGCCACAGTAAGAAGGGAGGGGGTTGGGGGTGAGGGGGCTGTTTTCATTTTTCAGGGCGTTTGACATGTTTTCCTCATAGTGGCACATTCATAACCTCAAAGTCGCACCAGGCACGTGCACACAGATGTTCGCACTTCACCATCCATCCAGTCTGTGACAATCCCCGCCCGCCCTGACCGGTTCTACCCTGGGAACAGGAACACTGACTTCCAACATTAACAAATGGGAAACCTGCTGCACACATCCGGTTTATTATTGGCTCCAGCAAGGTTTGCGACGTTTGTTAGTGTCGAGGCAAAGCTCTAATTTCCCCGTTTAGAAACAACATAACAGTAGAAGACAGGCAGTGTCAGGATAGGTGGGTACTTCCTCTACTCCGAGGTCCTGTGCAGGAAACTGAGTGCTGATACCAGAAGAAAACAGCAGAAATGGATGCAGGAAGATAAGTTCATGTACTTGAAAGAGTTTGTTCAGCACTTTGTGGTTTTGACTATGTAAAAATGCTTCCCAAAACAGTTTTAACCATTCTATAAATGTATTTGTTGTATTTGTATGTTTGTCATCATCATCTGCCATTAATGTCCATATGTAATTTACACACAATGTGAGTTTTCATACACAAAGATATTTCTGATTTACCATGAAGTCCTTAGATGTGTGACCCCTTAAATGAAGTCAAAGGGCGTCGTTGCTGACAAAAGGAGACAAACAAGCATCAAACAGAGCATGAAAAGTGGAAAAGTCCAGTTCAACAGAACAACGTTGCTTTCATCCTGTTTTCTGGTGGTCAGTGAGCTGGCTGTGCTGCCGATGCTGTGAGTACTTCTGTCGGCTTCAATCCCCAGTCGGACAATTTCACGCTCATTCACAGATGTACTCATGGTGAAAAAGCACAAGATCCGGACAAAATTACATTTAGAGCTCTTTTGCTCCCAGCCTCAGGAAAATGGTCAAATATACAGCTAAAGATAGTATTTTAAGGATGCACACTCAGCAACCCAGGAGGGCTTACTAATGTTTATATAATGATGCGTTTGGTGTTATTAATCACGCCTGCATTTGGCCCGAAGAGAGCTGGGATATGCTCCAGCAGACCCCCGGCACCCTGTTTTGCAAAAAGTGGATGTAAACAAAGGATGGATGTTATAAATGCTAAATGTCATGTAATCAGTCCTTGCTGAGGATACCAGTTTCTGAATGTCTGAAGTGAAATGAATACACCAAACTGATTTATGTACTGAACTGCAAACATGATTACCGGCATTAGAGGCTATTATTTAGTTTTATAACTCATGCTTAAGTAGATTATTAAAGGGGTAAGATGGCACACGAGCCGTAGCGGATTTCTTTGATTAAAAGATGATGCTTGTCACTCCAGATCTTTTCTTTTTCTTTCTTCTTTTTTGGTTAATTAAGTGAGGTAACTATTTATGTGCAAAAATTAACAACAGATGGATCCAGTAACAGTCTATTGCACATCTTGTAGAGCGGTCACCTTTTGTTGTTAGTCTCCAATAACAACTGGCTAACCAGAGCAGCTAATAAAACATCAACACCAGCTTCTTAATTTTGATCTGATATTAATGTAATATTCAAAATAAGTGGTATGATGCCAAGTTTTCCACCTCAAGTGGAAAAAGGGAGTAACAACTGAACAGCTACCTTTTCCTTCATTCTTTGTCTCGTCTTCATTGAAATCTGTTTTATTGTTGCTGCAAATGCTGCAGAGATGCGTCCAGGCTCCGACACATGGAACCAGCTGCCATGTTTACGTGTAGAGCGACATATTTTCTATTAAACTTATGAAACAAGGCTGATAGTACTCTTAGCCTATACTGTTTACATCAAGGCTGTTCCTTTCATATTCCTGCTTACATACTACATAATCTGATCAATAACTTGGAGAATAGACAAGTAAAGCCATGGAAACAAAGGTTCTTATGAACAATGGGTTCATACAAATCTCCCAGTTCCTACAAAATCGTAGTTCATAGACATTTGCTGGATGGGAGCGTAGTTTCCTACAACCTTTGTAGGAAGTTGGTATGGCTGCCGTTCAGTTCACAAGACCAACTTGACGAATGCTTGAGAAGATGAGGGGATTTTTCTTCACCCTGGCCATAGACTTTGTAAGGGTGCCTTGTTACCTAGAAATGGTATACTTATGGCCATCTCATGAAAATTGTTGTTGGAAGGTGGTCATTTGGGATCCCTATGAAAAACTCCCGGTAATCTCAAGTCACTGGTAGGAAGATCTAACAGCTTTCAGCACATTTTGTTGAGGTCTATAAGTGGCGGCTATCCAATGTTTCCAAAAATCTGTGTCTTGATCATCACATCTGCCAGAAAATCTGGGGAAACGTTTGTAATTTTGAAGATGGGAAAAATGCAGAGAAGGCTACAGCTGCACCTTCTACAGCTGCAGGATGAAGAAGAAGAAGATCTAGCGGTTGTAGCCGCTGCTTTCATTCGGCAGCAGGAGGACCTGGAGAGAAGATGTTGGTGGGTGCGGACATGGACACAGAGGCAGCACCTCTAAGGCCAGTACGAGACTCGCAAGTCAGAAGGTGACTACATGGCATACCTACAGAGACACCATGACAACTTTGCCAAGGTGTTGCATCGCATTGCCCTACGCATGATGAAATGAGTGTAATTTTTTTGAAATAACACTATTTCATTGTGGTTGATTTTATAACCCTAAATAATCCATGAACATCGTTCGTTGTTCTCTTAGGTTGTTCTTAAGGCATTCATATGGCGGCCCTATGAAGAGGGTTTTTGTGGCACGTTCCTAGAAAATCTTGGACACGACCATCAACTTGGCCACAAATTTATGAATGAACTATAAATGTTGGATTCTTATAAAGCTGCCTCAAGAAGGCCTTAGGAAACGGTCCAAAAATCATCCGTAGGGTGTTTTCAGCCATTCATACGGGTCATTGTGGTGGTAGCTTAAGACAACAACAGCCTCTTTACTAGCTGTACTGATGACCTCCATCTCATCCAACCGCTGACATTTTCATTCATGCACAACCCAGTTCTGCACATATGAGACTGCAGGAAGCGTTCAGTTTGACGTGTTTGCACTGACGAAGCAGTGTGAAGAAAATAAACTGGAGCAGGTGGTTTCTGGGAAAGTCTGAAAAGTGTAAAACTGCAGTTTTATTCATCACTCCTCAAAATACAAAAGACTGAAGCAGTTGGACCAGTAAGTTCTTGTCTTGTCTTCAGGGAAATTTGTTTTTATTATAGCTGCTAATTCATTAGTTTTGGTTCCTCTTTAAAATGAGGGTGAAAAAAAGGGCGTAGTTCAAAAAGAAATAATGAGGGAACAAATCAGGGAATCGTTTCTAACTTACCATTAACTGAGGATAAACTCCTTATCAAATATTTAATGGCTTGTTAACGGTAAGTCAGACACAAAATAATCAAGGACCGAAGCAGAGACTCATTCACAATCAAAGATTAACAAAAGATGAAGGAATAACAAACTGGCAGCAACAAAGTAATGACCCAATAAGGTTCCCGCTTTACTCGCAGTGACACTAAAACTAAAAAATAGAACTGCTCAAATAATTAAAAGAGTATAAATTGTTACTTAAGTGCTCAAAAAAGTTGAGGAGGAAGAAAAATGTGCAGCATCATTAATTCACAAACACTCAGTGGCCAGTTATTATCTAATAATCCCCAAGTAAATAATATCTGTTCTCTCGTAGCTCATCATTATTTATAAGATCATTATTTATTCATTATTTATTAAGAGTCATATTAATTACTATTATTTTTTTCTTTCATGCTCTCATTCAATCCTTATTCATTTCATATTTAACTGACAATTATTGGCCTTTTAATAAAAAAATGACCAGGAGCACACAATAGCTCATAAAGTTGGAATAATTTTGTTTTCAGAATCATTCCTCATTTTTATTCCTCTTTTTATTTGCAGTCATTTGGTGATAAAATGTTTTATTCTGACTTTACAGGCAACAATGCACAAATCTTTCATTTGTTCCTCTTCATTGTAAATAAGCAAATTATGCGTCCTTTATTGTGAAGACTTAGCTCTCTGAATGTTGTTGAACGTGTAGTTTTGAAGCTCCACTCTTTCCACTCAGGTGAAACTTTCCTCGCCATCAGCAGCAGACACGTGACCGTGGAACAACAACAGTCCAATGTTGCGGTGTTTACCTCCGGCGTCCAGCTTCGGTGGTCAGTGCCCGGCCTTTTTTGATTACACTTCACATCACTAGACCCCTCTCTAATCTTTGATAAACTTGGGCCACCCATCAGACCAAAGTTGGTTTGATCAGTGCTGGGATTTTTGGTTTTGTTTGGTTTTTTTTTTGTTTGTTTGTTTTTTCTTTTTGGCTTTTTTTTGACATTCAAGTCCTGACTTTCCCTCAGAAGACAGTTAAGCAGCAGAGACGTGAGTAAACCAGAGACAGTCTTGGTCCCCAGGTAGTGGAGCATTGTTTCTTTTTGCGGTTCAGGTAATCTGCTCCTAGCTACCTTTTCAAATAAACTATTTATTTTTGGTAAACTCCTGTCGGCTCAAAAAATCAAAACAAAAAAAAGACAGAAAACCTCTGACATAGTACTTTTTTTTTTTTTTTTTTTTTTTTTTTTTTTTTTTTGCTAGTGGATGGTGGCAGAGAGCACTTTGGGAAAACATTTGAAATATTTTGAAGGAGATCAAACCAACAACCTGGCTCTAAAACCGAAATACTGTTATTTTGACTTAACTGTCACTCCCAGGAAGAAATAAATCTGGTCGTTGGAGTTTATGTGAAGATGAAGTTTAAAAAGAGACGCTGAATGTAAAGACAAATGTGCAGCCAGTTACACAACTTCTGGATAATATAATTAAATCAAGGTTTATTGCCCTTTAGCTGTACATACAACAGTGGTGCAGCCAAGAAACTGCAATGGAGCATGTGCCTCCTTTGGTGAAATTCAAAGTATTTCAAATATCCATCCATCCATTTTCTATACCCGCTCAATCCATCTACCGGGTCACGGGGGTCTGCCGGAGCTTAGCAAGACTAGAGTATACACCAGATTTAAATGAGCTGGAATCTCCTTAAATAAACTTCGGCAGGGTTAGAGGACACCGGCTGAAAGCTACCAGATTTCGTTGCACCGAGTTTAAAATTGTCTGTGAGACACTTTTTGTCTTGGCTGGCGCACGCCTTCCCCTCCAGAGAGGAGTGGCAGCGTGACCGTCTATCGAATTCCACACAGGCTTCTTGCAAGGGCAGATGTGTTGCTCAAGGGCATTTTCTGCAGAAGCTTGGAAACAAAGATGCTTCAAAAAGCTTTCAGACACAAGTTGAAAGACGGTCCCCGTCTCTAGTAGGCCACCCTGCTCTCCATAAATGTATGTGTGGCCACTCCTGAGGAATGCTGGGCGTTTTGTCCACCATTTGTCTCCTGTGGCTTCCAGAGGATTTACATTATGCTTGTGTACACACGTAAATCTCCACGTCATTTTTTTTTGCAAGAGACGGGCTCACCGTCTAATGAAGGTCTCCTGCCTCCCATTACTGACTGGCAGACAACATAATTAGGAGCACATAGCTGCCAGTTATTTTTTTTTTGGTCAGATAAGTATACGTCGTGCATCATCAATTCCCAGTGGTTGACCGTTCTACACCCTAAACTAAGCTTCAGATGACAAGAGGAGGGGAGGGACGATAGATGAATATAAAAATATAAATATGCATCTCTACACAGTTGTGTGGGATTTATACTCTTCCTTCACATTACCACAGAAGACACATAAATTAGCTTGACACCGATTTAGCTGCAGAAAATGAGTGCTTTTACACACAGATGTTGGCTTGTGAAACATCTGTGCTGATTGCAGTCTCTTTTTTATACATCTGCATGGCCTGTATGTGCAGGTATGTTAGTCTCAGAGCAGATTAGTGAGGTCTCATAATGCAAGTAAGAAAGACAAAAAAAAAAAAGGCTCACTGTTTTGAAATGTCTTACCTCTTCGGTTGCCTTTAAATATTCTGTCAGAATTTATGTTCTCACTTCTTAGCGTGAGCACTGCAGCGAAGCTTTGACAGTAATAACCAAGCCAGCTGTGCATCTGCTTTGCGTTTGTTCTCCTGCTGTTCCACTGACAGAAACAACCGGGAACATCTCCACCAGCGTCCTCGTAGACAGAGGAAGAGTTTTGTCTCTACGTCAGTGCAGGAATGGACAAGAAGACGTGTTAATTGTCTCAAGTGTGAGAGAAAATCCTGTTACACAAGATGCAATATGAAGTGTCAATATATTGCTAAATTCCTGTGTGACTTTTGAAATGGCAGCCCAAAGCAGAACTAACTTCAAAAGTGCATCATTGCTGGACAGCTTTCCTGGAACGAGAACAAGAGGTCATCAAACCTTCAGCATTCCTGTTTCCAGGCTTTGACTAAAGCACAACGTGAAAAAAAAAAAACCAAAGTTTTGCCATGTTGTTTGAGCCTGCGCCTGAGCTCTGTTAAATATGGTAAAAAGTGTGAAACAACAAGAGAGAACAAATACTTTTATTCTGAAAAACAGCACTGAGAGCCTTTAACTTATCAGTTGAAAAGTAAGTGCCTTGTCATGCTGTTTTAGGGTCTGTTGTGGTGGTTACCACAGCCAGTGTGAGGGGCTCTTCTTGTGTGGCGTTTGTGTGTCTCGTTGTGGGTTTCCTCCTGGTACTCATCATAAAAAGCAAATAAACGCAACATTTAAAGTTACTAGTCCGTAGGAAGGAGCGTGCATCACTGTTTATCTCATTCATCTCTGTGGTCCTGTGATGGGTGACCGGTTCAGGTTTTACTCCCCCCATGATCCTGAACATGATAAGACAGGCGTAGATAAATTCATCCCGTGCTTTTCTTTATTGTGGGCGGGTCGGGACTGCAGGCCGGCCAGCCCAGCAGCTGTACCCACTTCGTTCAGGGACAGGCTTTGGTCAAATGTGGAGGAAGCGGTGTTATGACATCATGCTCAAAAATGACAAAACATGTGAGAGATTTGGTCTGGTAGACAGCGCCTGTTTTTCTAACACATTGGTGCTATTTTCTGGATTAAAGGGATTCTCAAGCATATTGGGAATTTCCTTTGTTGCGGTGAACCTGAGAGTTTGGTTGGAGGGTAAATACCTTTTACTTCTCTGCGCATCATCGACCCCATCTGACAAAGCCCTGGCCTAGCTTCGTATACTATATAACAAAATAGACTTCCTAAGAACTTCTAAGTGTTTATTAACCCATCGTAACTTGAATCTAAGGTATCAATACCTATGTAAAAATGAAAAACAACATTTTTACAACATCATAGTGTCTATTATAAATACCTACTTGATCAGGTTGACCTGGCGCAGGACGCTTTTTCCAGGGTCACACGGGGATGCAGGATGTGTTGTAACTGTTGCTATGACACACAGTTTTCCCATCTCCATCTCCAGACACGTTAACCCTTGCCTTGGGCCAACCCACACCTGTCTGATACCAGAGGGGGCTTCATCACCACCTCTAACAGCATTTGTGAATATTGTAATGCTTGACACAGGTTTCCCAAAGTAATCGCTTGGCAGTTCTTGATGCAGTGGTGTCTGAAGGGTCAAATATTGCAGGTGTCCACTTTTGGTTCCCTTTTATGCGATGAAATTCCTTCAGTGATATTGTAAACTGTAGAGGGATGGTGATTAACAACGTTTCCAGGTTGTTACTAACAACATTTTCCTTTTTTCCAGAAACATCATTTTTTAAAAATATCACATTTTCCCAACAGTTTGGCAAGTGTGCATTGGTTGGGAAGGCGAAGACGGTGGCGAGTTTGTTGGATAAGTTTCCTGTTGTGTGCCGTCAACAAATAACACAACGTTCTAAAAATCTTTGTTTTATATATTTTTCTAAGGCTTTTAAAGTTTCTCCTGTTCATCATCTATAGCATGCATTTGGGTATTTATATTTATTTTCTTCCCCAAACTGTTACAGAAAGAGCTATATCTAATTAGCTATATCCTTTGGACATTTTCCATTTATGAAAGTTAATGAAATCAAACAAATAAAAAATAATCATATACTAGTGACTGATAGTCTCCCGTAAAGAGAAACGAAGGGATTCACCATGTTTCAGTGCTGACCTCAGTATTGATGATTAATAATGGCAGTGGGACAAGAGGAACTGTTGTCAGCTAATTGGAGGAAATGAGAGCTCTTTCAATAGACTGCATTGATGATGTCTCAGGGTGAGTGGGGGGCACATGTGGGACCATGCCAATATAATCATTTGAGCCCTCAAATATGCCGGAGAGGCTTCCTGTACACTTTTGGGGCTAACAAGTGGTCCATTGTGTGTGTCTGAGTGCATGACTTTGTGTGTGTTTGTGTGCAAGCGTGTGTGTGCCTCTTTGTGATGTTGGAAGCAGAGGGTCGAGGACGGGCCTGATGAGGAGACCGTGACCAGGTGTCATGTGATGCTAAAAGAAATACAATAGCCACTTGAAAAGAAAGTAAACAGCGTTAAGTCTGGTTAGTTTCTCCTCGGACGTCTCCACAGGAACTCTCCACGCCGGATCTTTACTTCATATCGAAAATGTTTTCATTTCATTTAATCACGCAGGGCATGTAGGACTCCTGCATTGCGCAAGCTACTTCAGCTGACAAACAAATAAAAGCTTATTTTATTGCAGCAGAGTGGGGATGTTTCAGTGCAGCTGATCTCGACATGTTGATCATCTTACTTCCCGTAGATGTATTTTTATCCTCTATTTTCCTTTTCCCATCTATAAATGGAACTACATGAATGATGATAATGTTTTTTTCTAATTCTCATTAAGCACACTGTCTGTTTTTACCACAACCCCTGCAGGAAAAGAGCTTTTTGAAGTCAAGCATGAAAAATCCTTTCCTTTTTCTTTTCCACAGGCCATGAAATCTGTCAGTTGTGCTTGGTCATGTTTTATGGCGTTCAGCTCTTCCATCAGTGTTTTCTGGCAGTCAGTGACGGTCTGTTTATGAAGGGCATCAAAGTCAATGTATTTGCTGTCTTTATTTATGGTTTTGATTGTGTAATTGAATGCACATGTTGAGTTTTTTCTGTTCGGAATCCACTCAGTTGCTATTTTACAGTCTTCAGTTTTGTAATTTTATACTCTAATATTTTCCACTGTCTGCACTCATAATAATAGTAATAATAATAATAATAATAATAATAATAATAATAATAATAATAATAATAATAATAATAATATTTACTTAGCTAACTCCACTTTTGTTTCAGAAAGCCTTTTTGATTATAATGAATGTTAACATAAGATATGATTAAAAGTCTAAAATGACCAATAGCAAATGTAGTAATTATATTTCTACACGCATGTATCTGTTGTTGCTGGTCAGATGTTGTTTTCATTTGTTTCTTCATGCTGTTTTTTAGCTGGTTCTGAGGCGTTTTTGATCTCCATATCATTTTCTTTATTTCCACATGAATATTAGGTTAATCTGAATTTTCACGCAAATCATCGAGTTCAGTTACCCTCAAAGCAAAATACTGCACGTTATTATTTATCAATATTACATAAAAACATCATTTCCAGGAAAGCTGAAACATTTTCTCAAGTGTAAAAATAACTTAGTTCTGTAATTTGGTAATTCGTCTTAACTTTTATTTTAATGGACACATTTATAAATAAAATTATTTCCAGTCTCTTTATTCACTAATTTTATTAAATGGAAAAAATATCAATAAATCTAAATTTTGAACCCATCAACATGGACTCCACAGATAAACTGAACTGAATCAAAAAATATTGTCTTGATGTCGCCGTACAGTTGCATGCACCCCTTTTCAAATTCCAAGGTTTCAAGTTTCAAGACATATTTGGTAATTCTTCAAATTAGCTAAATACAGATTCTACTATTTATTTAATCCAATCGGAGCCAAAGAGCTGAACCTCTACAACCTCAAATAAAAACATTTCAATGAAACAATTATTTTTTTCATTTTGATGATTTTGAAAATTCAGGTCTTTGTTAACACAATGCCAAGGGGGAAAAACACCAGCACTGATCTTGAAGAAGCAATTCTTGCTGATCTTCAGTCTGATGAGGGTTTAAAGGCCAATTTCAAACAACGTGGAGTCGTTCTACTTTTACTAAGATTGTAGATGAGTGAAAACAATCAAGACATTTGCTGGTTGTCTCTGGAAAGGACATCACAGCAAGTTCATCAAAGTTCATCCCATGGTCAGAGTGTGAAACACTCAGAAAAATCACAGAAAATGATAAGCTCTTCATCTCAGATGCTACAGGGCTCAGTTAGCATGTTAAAGGTTAAAGGTCATGACAGTGTCATTATAAAGACAGTCTAAATTCAAACCTACTATAACTTTGGCATAAACGAACACATGCAATATGAAACAAACATTTTCCAGTATTTATTTATATATATATATATATATATATATATATATATATCCATTTTCTAAACCCGTTGTTCCATTTCTGGGTCACGGGGGTCTGCTGGAGCTTATCCCAACCCGTCTCAGGCGAGAGGCAGGGGTACACCCTGGACAGGTCGCCAGTCCATCACAGGGCCACATTCAAAGACAAACA